>JAVSCE010005588.1:0-231160 GCA_032199065.1 Smutsia gigantea | reverse complement strand
GGAAGGTTAAAAATTGGAAAGGAATTTTGTGGATTGAAATGGAAACTTATGAAACAGAATGAAATAGAATGAATTGGAAAGGAATGTTCTGTAATTGAATGGAATTTTATGCTATGAAGTGCAATGTTGATTAATAGAACCAAATTTAATGAATGGAATATAATGTTATGCAACAGATTCTGAACAATGTGTTGGAATGGTATAGAATGGTATGGAATGGAATGCAATGGAATACTGTGGAAAACAATGGAATGTTTCCGAATGGAATACAATGTTGCCGAAAGGAATGAAAGGTTAAGGAATGGAATGGAATTTTGTGGTTTCAAGAGAAATCTTATGTAATAGAATGAAATAGAATGTTTGAAATGGAAAGGAATGTTGTGTGATCGAATGAATATATTGGGATGAAGTAGAATGTTGATTAACAGAAAAGAATTTTAATGAATCAAATGGAATTTTAGGTAAGAGAATGAGAATATTGTGTTGGTTTGGAATTGAATCTTATGGAATGGAATTTAATGATGTGGAATTGAATGGAATATTATGGAAAGGAATGGAATGCTGTGGAATGCAATGGAATGTTGTGGAAAGCAATAGAAAGTTGGGGAAGGAATGGAGGGTGAAGGAATGGAAAGGAATTTTTGGTTTGGAATGGAAAATTATGCAATGGAAGGAGATACATTGTGTGCAATGAATGCGATATTCTATAAACAAAAGGAATGTAATGGTACGAAGGGAATGTTGATTAACAGAACCGAATTTCAAAGAATGGAATGGCATGTTAGGTAACAGAATGGGAATAATGTGTTGGAATGGAAAGAATGTTATGCAATGGAATTGAATGTTCTGGAATTGCATGCAACATTAAGGAATGGAATGGAATGCTGTGGTATGCCATGGCATGTTGTGCAAAGGAATAGAACGTTGGGGACAGGAATGGGAGTTCAAGCAATGGAATGGAATTTTGTGGATTGGAATGGTATCCTATGCAATAGAACGAAATTGAATGGTTGAAATGCAATGGTGTTCTGTGTAATCGAATGGAATATTATGATAGAATTGGAATGTTAACGGAACCGAATTTTAGTGAATCAATGGAGAAGTACAGGAACAATGTGTTCCAATGGAATTGAATGTTAAGGAATGGAATTGAATATTGTGGAATTGAATGGAATGCATTGGAATAGAATGGAATATTGGTGAAGGAATAGAATGTTGGGGAAATGAAAGGAATGTTAAGGAATGAAATGGAATTTTGTGGTTTGGAATGGAATCTTATTCTATAGAATGAAATAGAGCATTTGATAATGGATGGAATGTAGTGTAATCGAAAGGAATGTTATCGAATGAAGTGGAACGCAGAGCAATAGAACTGAATTTTAATTAATGTAAGGAATGCTTTGTAACAGAATGGGAATAAGGCTTTGGAAATGAATCGAATGTTATGGAATGGAATTTAATTTTGTGGATTTGAATGGAATGTTCTGGATTGGAATGGAATTTGGTGGAATGCAATGGAATGTTGTGGGAAGGAGTAGAATGTTGAAGAAAGGAAAGGAAGGTTAAGGAAAGGAATGGAATTTTATTGATTGGAATGGAACCTCATGCAACATATTGAAATAGATTGTTTGAAATGGAATGGAATGCGGTGTAATCGAATAGAATGTTATGGTATGAAGTTGAAAGTACCTTAACAGAATCGAATTTTAATGAATGGAATGCAATGTTATGTAACACAAATGGAATAATGTGTTCGAATTGAAAGGAATGTTATGCAATGGAGAGTAATGTTGTGGAATTTAAAGGAATGATATGGAATGGAATGGATGCTGTGGAATGCAGTGGATTGTAGTGTAACGGAATAGAATGTTGGGAAAGGAATGGACGTAAAAGGAATGGAATGGAATCTTGAGAATTGCAATGGAATTTTATGGAATGGAATTAAATATAATATATGAAATGGAGAATGTTTTATAATCTAATGCAATGTTATGGTATGAAGTGAAATGATGATTAATATACTGAATTTTAATGAACGGTGTGGAATGTGTTGTAAAAAATGGGAATAATGTGTTGAAATGGATTCGAATGGAATGGAAAGGAATGGAATGCTGTGGAATTAAATGGAATGTTACAGAACGGAATGGAATGCAGCGGAATGTAATGGAATGTTGTGGAAAGGAATAGAATGTTAGGGAAGGCAATGTTAGGTTAAGGAAGGGAATGGAATTTTGTGGATAGGAATGGAATCTTATGATACAGAAGGAAATATAATGAATTGAAAAGGAATGTTGTGTAGTTGAATGTAATGTTATGCTATCAAGTATAATGTTGTATAATAGGAAAATGTTAATGAATGGAATGGAATGTTATGCAGCATAACGGGAATGATGTGTTGGAATGGAATTGAATGTAATGGAATGGTATGGAATGTTTTGGTATGCAATGGAAAGTCATGGAATGGAACTGAATGCAGTGGAAGGCAATGGAATGTGGCCGAAAAGTGTAGAATGTTGCGGAAAGGAATGAAATGTTAAGGAATGGAATGGAATTTTATGGTATGGAATGGAATCTTATGCAATGGAATGGAATGTTGATACAAGGTAAGGAATGTTATGGTATGAAGTGGAATGTTGATTATTAGAACCAAATTTTGAAGAACGGAATGGAATGTTAAGTAATAATCGGAATAATGTGTTTGAATGGAGTATATTGTTACGGAATGGAGTGCTATTTGTGGAATGGATAGGAGTGCTGTGGATTGGAATGGAATTTTGTGGAAAAGAGTAGTTTTCGGAAAGGAAAGGAAGTTAAAGGAATGAAATGGAATTTTGTGGATTGTAATAATATAGAATATTTGAAATGGACTGGAATGTTGTATAATCGAATGGAATGTTATGGTGTGAAGTGCAATGTTTATTAATAGAACCGAATTTTGAAGAATGTTATGGAATGTTTTGTAAAACAATGGGAATATTGTGTTGGAATGGAATCGAATGGAACGGAAAGGAATGGAATGTTTTGGAATGTAATGGAATGTTTAGGAATGGAATAAGATGTATGGATTTGAATGGAATGTTATGGAATGGAGTGCAATGTGGTGGAATTTAAAGGAATGTTATGGAATGGAATGGATGGTGTTGAATGCAATGGATTGTAGGGTAAAGGAATAGAATGTTGGGAAAGGAATGGACGTAAAACGAATGGAATAGAATCTTGTGAATTACAATGGAATCTTATGGAATGAAATTAAATATAATATATGAAATGGAGAATGTTTTATAATCGAATGAAATGTGATAGTATGAAGTGAAATGATGATTAATATATTGAATTTTAATGAATGGTATGGAATATTTTGTAAAAGAATGGGAATAATGTGTTGAAATGGAATCGAACGGAATGAAAGGAATGGAATGTTTTCGACTGGAATGGAATTTTTTGGATCTAAATGGAATGCTACAGAAAGGAATGGAATGCTGCAGAATGCAATGGTATGTTGTGGAAAGGAATAGAATGTTAGGGAAAGTAATGTTAGGTTAAGGAATACATTGGAAGTTTGTGGATAGGAAAGGAATCTTATGAACCAGAAGGAAATATAATGAATTGAAAAGGAATGTTGTGTAGTCGAATGGAATGTTATGCTATCATTGTAATGTTGAATAATAGGACCAAATTTTAATGAATGGAATGGAATGTTATGCAACAGAAGGGGAATGATGTGTTGGATGGAATCGAATATAATGGAATGGTTGGGAATGTTTTGGAATGAAATGGAAAGTCATGGAATGCAATGGAATGCAGAGGTAGGATGGAATGTGGCAGAAAAGTGTTGAATGTTGTTGAAAGGAATGAACTGTTAAGGAAAGGAATTGAATATGTGGTATGAAATGGAATCTTATGCAATGGAATGAAATAGAATGTTTTCAATGGAATGGAATGTTGATGGATTGTAAGGAATGTTATGGAATGAAGTGGAATGTTGATTATTAAAACCGAATTTTGAAGAATGGAAGGGAATGTAAAGTAATAATCAGAATAATGTGTTCAAATGGAGAAGAATGTTATGGAATGGAGTGCTATCTTTTGGAATGTAAAGGTATGCTGTGGATTGGAATGGAATGTTGTGGAAAAGAATAGGGTTTTGGGAAAGGAATGGAAATTAAAGGAATGAAATGGAATTTTGTGCATTGGAATGACATAGAATGTATGATATGGACCGGAATGTTGTTTAATCGAATGGAATGTTATGGTGTGAAGTGCAATGTTGATTAATAGATCCGAATTTTGAAGAATGTTATGGAATGTTTTGTAAAAGAATGGGAATAAGTGTTGGAATGGAATCAAATGGAACGGAAAGGAATGGAATGTTTTGAAATGTAATGGTATGTTATTTAATGGAATGGAATGCTGTGGAATGGAATATAATGTTTAGGAATGGAATAAGATGTGTGGAATTGAATGGAATATTATGGAATGGAATGCAATCCGGTGGAATGAAATGGAATGTTGTGGAAAGCAATAGAAAGTTTTGGAAATGATTGGAGCGTGAAGGAATGGAAGGGAATTTTGTGGATTTGCATGGAATGTCATGCAATAGTTTGAATTAGGAATGTTGTTTAAAGGAATGGTATTATGGTGTGAGGTGGAATGTTGAATAGAAGAGAATTTTGAAGAATGGAATGCAATGTTAGGTAATAATCGGAATAACGTGTTCAAATGGAGTCAAATGTTATGTAATGGAATGCTATGTTGTGGAATGGAATGGAATGCCGTGGAATGGAATGGAGTGCTGTGGAAAGGAATAGAATGTTCTGAAAGGATTGGAAGTTATAGGAATGGAATGGAATTTTGTGGCTTGGATTGGAATGAAATAGAATGTTTGAAATGGGGTGGAATTTTGTATAATCAAATGGAAAGTAATGGTGTGAAGTACAATGTTGATTAATAGAACCGAATTTTGAATAATGGTATGGAACGTTTTGTAAAAGAATGGGAATATTGTGTTGGAGTGGAATCGAATGGACTGGAAAGGAATGGAATGTTTTGGAATGGAATGGAATGTTACAGAATTGAATGAGGTGCGGTGGAATGCAATGGAATGTTGGGGAAGTGAATGGAATGTTAGTGAAAGGAATGGAAGTTTAAGAATGAAATGGAACTTTGTGGATTGAAATGGAAACTATGAAAATAGAATGAAATAGAATGAATTGAAAGGAATGTTGTGTAATTGAATAGAATTTTATGCTGCGAAGTGCAATGTTGATTAATAGAACCAAATTAAATGAATGGAAGATAATGTTATACAACAGAAAGGGAATAATATGTTGGAATGTAATAGAATGTTATGGAATGGAATGCTATGGAATGCAGTGGAATGCAATGGAATGTTTCGAATGGAATACAATGTTGCCGAAAGGAATGAAAGGTTATGGAATGGAATGGAATTTGTGGTTTCAAATGGAATCCTACGTAAAAGAATGAAATAGAATGCTTGAAATGGGAGGAATGTTGTGTGATCGAATGTAATGTAGTGGGATGAAGTAGAATGTTTATTAACAGAAAAGAATTTTAATGAATGGAACGGAATGTTAGGTAAGAGAACGAGAATAATGTGTTGGTATGGAATTGAATCTTATGGAATGGAATGGAATGTTGTGGAATTGAATGGAATGTTATGGAAAGGAATGGAATGCTGTGGAATGCAATGGAATGTTGGGGAAAGCAATAGAAAGTTGGGGAAGGAATGGAGGGTGAAGGAATGGAAAGGAATTTTGGATTGGAATGCAAATTATAAATGGAAGGAGATACATTGTGTGCAAGGAATGCGATATTCATAATCAAAAGGAAATGTGATGGTATGAAGTGGAATGTTGATTAACAGAACCGAATTTCAAAGAATGGAATGGAATGTTAGGTAACAGAATGGAAATAATGAGTTTGAATGGAAAGACTGTTATGCAATGGAATTGAATGTTGTGGAATTGCATGCAACGTTAAGGAATGGAGTGGAATGCTGTGGAATGCCATGGCATGTTGTGTAAAGGAATAGAACGTTGGTTAGAGGAATGGGAGGTTAAGGAATGGAATGGAATTTTGTGTATTGGAATGGAATCCTGTGCAATAGAACGAAATAGAATGTTTGAAATGGAACGGTATTCTGTGCAATCGAGTGGAATATTATGATAAGAATTGGAATGTTAATAGAACCAAATTTTACTAAATCAATGGAGAGGTATGTAATAGTACATGAATAATGTGTTGGAATGGAATTGAATGTTAAGGAATGGAATTGAGTATTGTGGAATTGAATGGAATGCTTTCGAATGGAATGGAATGTTGGGGAAAGTAATAGAATGTTTCGGAAATGAATGGAATGTTGAGGAATGAAATGGAATTTTGTGGTTTGGAATGGAATATTTTTCTATAGAATGAAATAGAGCATTTGAAAATGGATGGAATGTAGCGTAATCAAAAGGAATGTTATGGGATGAAGTGGAATGCAGAGTAATAGAACTGAAGTTTAATTAACGTATGGAATGCTTTGTAACAGAATGGGAAAAAGGTTTGGAAATGAATCCAATGTTATGGAATGGAATGGAATTTTGTGGAATTGAATGGAATGTTCTGGATTGGAATGGAATTTGGTGGAATGCAATGGAATGTTGTGGGATGGAGTAGAATGTTGGAGAAAGGAAAGGAAGGTTAAGGAAAGGAATGGAATTTTGTGGATTGGAATGGAACCTCATGCAACATATTGAAATAGAATGTTTGAAATGGAATGGAATGCGGTGTAATCGAATAGAATGTTATGGTATGAAGTTGAAAGTACATTAACAGAATCGAAGTTTAATGAATGGAATGGAAGGTTATGCAACACAAAGGGAATAATGTGTTCGAATGCAATGGAATGTTATGGAATGGAGAGCAATGTTGTGGAATTTAAAGGAAGGTTATGGAATTGAATGGATTCTGTAAAATGCAATGGATTGTAGTGTAAAGGAATAGAATTTTGGGAAAGGAATGGACGTAAAAGGAATGGAATAGAATCTTGTGAATTGCAATTTAATTTTATGGAATGGAATGAAATAGATTATATGAAATGGAGAATGTTTTATAATCGAATGCAATCTTGTGGTATGAAGTGCAATGTTGATTAATATACTGAATTTTAATGAATGGTATGGTACGTTTTGTAAAAGAATGGTAATAATGTGTTGAAATGGAATCGAATGGAATGGAAAGGAATGTAATGTTGTGGAATTAAATGGAATGTTACAGAAAAGAATGGAATGCAGTGGAATGCAATGGAATGTTGTGGAAAGGAATAGTATGTTAGGCAAAGCAATGTTAGGTTAAGGAAAGGAAAGGAATTTTGTGGAATAGAATGAATCTTATGAAACAGAAGGAAATATAATGAATTTAAAAGGCATGTTGTGTATTCGAATGGAATGTTATGCTATCAAGTGTAATGTTGAATAATAGGTCCATCTTTTAATGAATGGGATGGAATGTTATGCAACAGAATGGAAACAATGTGTTGGAATGGAATCGAATGTTTTGGAATGCAATGGAAAGTCATGGAATAGAACTGAATGCAGTGGAAGGCAATGGAATGTGGCAGAAAAGTGTAGAATGTTGTGGATAGTAATGAAATGTTAAGTAATGGAATGGAATTTTAGGGTGTGCAATTGAATGGAATGTTGATGAATGGTAAGGAATGTTATGGTATGAAGTGCAATGTTGATTATGAGAACCGAATTTTGAAGAATGGAAGGGAATGTTAAGGTATATTAGGAATAACGTGTTCGAATGGAGTAGAATGTTATGGAATGGAGTGCTATCTTGTGGAATGGAAAGGAATGCTGTGGATTTGAATGGAAAGTTGTGGAAAGGAATTGAGTGTTGGGAAAGGAATGAAGTTAAAGGAATGAAATAGAATTTGGTGGATTGGAATGACATAGAATGTTTGAAATCGACTGGAATGTTCTTTAATCGAATGGAATGTTATGGTGTGAAGTGCCATGTTGATTAATAGAACCGAATTTTGAAGAATGTTATGGAATGTTTTTAAAAGAATGGGAATAATGTATTGGAATGGCATCGAATGGAATGGAAAGGAATGGAATGTTTTGAAATGTAATGGTAAGTTATGGAACGAAATGGAATGCTATGGAATGCAATATAATGTTTAGGAAAGGAATAAGATGTGTGGAATTGAATGGAATATTATGGAATGGAATGCAATCCTATGGAATGAAATGGAATGTTGTATAAAGCAATAGAAAGTTGTGGAAATGATTATAGTGTGAAGGAATGGAATGGAATTTTGTGGATTTGCATGGAATGTCATGCAATAGTACGAATTAGAATGTTGTTTAATGGAATGGATTGTTATGGTGTGAGGTGGACTGTTGAATGGAAGAGAATTTTGAAGAATGGAATGCAATGTTAGGTAATAATTGGAATAACGTGTTCAAATGGAGTCAAATGTTATGTAATGAAATGCTATGTTGTGGAATGGAATGAAATGTTGTGGAAAGGAATAAAATGCTGTGAAAGGATTGGAAGTTATAGGAATGTAATGGAACTTTGGGGCTTGGAATGGAATGAAATAGTATGTTTGAAATGGGGTGGAATGTTGTATAATCAAACGGAAAGTAATGGTGTGAAGTTCAATGTTGAGTAATAGAAACGAAATTTGAAGAATGGTACGGAACGTTTTGTAAAAGAATGGGAATAATGTGTTGTAGTCGAATCGAATTGACTGGAAACGAATGGAATGTTTTGGAATGGAATGGAATGTTTTGGAATGGAATGAAGTGCTGTGGAATGCAATGGAATATTGGGGAAGTGAATGGAATGTTAGTGAAAGGAATGGAATGTTAGGCAATGGAATTTAATTTTGTGGATTGAAAAGGAAACTTATGAAACAGAATGAAACAGAATGAATTGGAAAGGAATGTTGTGTAGTTGAATGGAATGTTATGCTATCAAGTATAATGTTGTATAACAGGAAAAATGTTAATGAATGGAATGGAATGTTATGCAACAGAATGGGAATGATGTGTTGGAATGTAATCGAATGTAATGGAATGGTATGGAATGTTTTGGAATGCAATGGAAAGTCATGGAATGGAACTTAATGCAGTGGAAGGTAATGGAATTTGGCAGAAAAGTGTAGGATGTTGCAGAAAGGAACGAAATGTTAAGGAAAGGATTGGAATTTTATGGTATGGAATGGAATCTGATGCAATGGAATGGAATGTTGATGTATGGTAAGGAATGTTATGGTATGAAGTGGAATGTTGATTTTTAGAACCGAATTTTGAGGAATGGAATGGAATGTAAAGTAATAATCGGAATAACGTGTTTGAATGGAGCATATTGTTATGGAATGGAGTGCTATTTGTGGAATGTAAAGGAATGCTGTGGATTGGAATGGAATGTTGTGGAAAAGAGTAGAGTTTTCGGAAAGGAAAGGAAGTTAAAGGAATGAAATGGAATTTTGTGGATTGTAATAACAAAGAATATTTGAATTGGACCGGAATGTTTTATAATCGAATGGAATGTTATGGTGTGAAGTGTAATGTTAATTAATAGAACGGAATTTTGAAGAATGTGATGGAAGATTTTGTAAAACAATGGGAATAATGTGTTGGAATGGAATCGAATGGAACGGAAAGCAATGGAATGGAATACTGTGGAATGCAATGGAATGTTTAGGAATGGAATAAGATATGTGGAATGGAATGGAATGTTATGGAATTGAGTGCAATGATGTGGAATTTAAAGGAATATTATGGAATGGAATGGATTCTGTTGAATGCAATGGATTGTAATGTAAAGGAATAGAATGTTGGGAAAGGAATGGAACTAAAACGAATGGAATAGAATCTTGTGAAAAGCAATGGTATCTTGTGGAATGAAACTAAATGTAATATATGAAATGGAGAATGTTTTATAATCGAATGAAATGTTATAGTATGAAGTGCAATGATGATTAATATACTGAATTTTAATGAATGCTATGGAACATTTTGTAAAACAATGGGAATAATGTGTTGAAATGGAATCGAACGGAATGAAAGGAATGGAATGTTTTGGAAGGGAATGGAATTTTGTGGATATAAATGGAATGTTACAGAAAGGAGTGGAATGCTGTGGAATGCAATGGTATGTTGTGGAAAGAAGTAGAATGTTAGGGAAAGCAATGTTAGGTTAAGGAATACAATGGAAGTTTGTGGATAGGAATGGAATCTTATGAAACAGAGGGAAATATAATGAATTGAAAGGGAATGTTGTGTAGTCGAATGGAATGTTATGCTATCAAGTGTAATGTTGAATAATAGGACCAAATTTTAATGAATGGAATGGAATGCTATGCAACAGAAGGGAATGATGTGTTGGAATGGAATCGAATATAATGGAATGGTAGGGAATGATTTGGAATGCAATGGAATGTCATGGAATGGAATGGAATGCAGAGGAAGGATGGAATGTGGCAGAAAAGTGTAGAATGTTGTGGAAAGGAATTAACTGTTAAGGAATGGAATGGAAATTTGTTGTATGGAATGGAATCTTATGCAATGGAATGAAATAGAATGTTTTCAATGGAATGGAATGTTGATGAATTGTAAGGAATGTTATGGTATGAACTGGAATGTTGATTATTAGAACCGAATTTTGAAGAATGAAAGGGAATGTTAAGTAATATTCGGAATAACGTGTTCGAATGGAGTAGAATGTTACGGAATGGAGTGCTACCTTGTGGAATGGAAAGGAATGCTGTGGATTGGAGTGGAATGTTGTGGAAAAGAATAGAGTTTTCGGAAAGGAATAGAAGTTAAAGGAATGAAATAGAATTTTCTGGACTGGAATGACATAGAATGTTTGAATGGACTGTAATGTTGTTTAATCGAATGGAATGTTATGGTGTGAAGTGCAATGGTGATTAATAAAACCGAATTTTGAAGAATATTATGGAATGTTTGGTAAAAGAATGGCAATAATGTTTTGGAATGGAATCGAATGGAATGGAAAGGAATGGAATGTTTAGGAATGTAATGTTAATTTATTGGATGGAAAGCAATGCTGTGGAATGCAATATAATGTTAGGAATGGAATAAGATGTGTGGAATTGAATGGAATATTATGGAATGGAATGCAATCCTGTGCAATTAAATGGAATGTTGTGGAAAGCAATAGAAAGTTGTGGAAATTAATGGAGTGTGAAGGAATGGAATGGAATTTTGGGGATTTGCATGGAATGTCATGCAATAGTACGAATTAGAATGTTGTTGAATGGAATGGAATGTTATGGTGTGAGGTGGAATGTTGAATAGAAGAGAATTTTGAAGAATGGAATGCAATGTTAGGTAATAATCGGAATAACGTATTCAAATGGAGTCAAATGTTATGTAATGGAATGCTAGGTTGTGGAATGGAATGGAATGCTGTGGAATGGAATGGAATGTTGTGAAAGGTTTGTAAGTTATAGGAATGGAAAGGAATTTTGGGGATTGGAATGCAATGAAATAGAACGTTTGAAATGGGGTGGAATGTTGTATAATCAAACGGAAACTAATGGTGTGAAGTGCAATGTTGATTAATAGAATCGAATTTTGAATAATGGTATGGAACGTTTTGTAAAATAATGGGAATAATGTGTTGTAGTGGATTCGAATGGACTGGAAAGGAATGGAATGTTTTGAAATGGAATGGAATGTTACAGAATGGAATGAAGTGCTGTGGAATGCAATGGAACGTTGGGGAAGGGAATGGAATGTTAATGAAAAGTACGGTAGGTTAAGGTATGGAATGGAATTTTGTGATTGAAATGGAAACTTATGAAACAGAATGAAATAGAATGAATTGGAAAGGAATGTTATGTAATTGAATGGAATTTTATGCTGTGAAGTGCAATGTTGATTAATATAACCAAGTTTAATGAATGGAATATAATGTTATCCAACAGAATGGGAATAATGTGCTGGAATGGAATAGAATGGTATGGAATGGAATGCAATGGAATACTGTGGAATACAATGGAGTGTTTCAGAATGGAATACAATGTTGCCGAAAGGAATGAAAGGTTAAGGAATGGAATGGAATTTTGTGGTTTTGAATGGAGTCCTATGTAATAGAATGAAATAGAATGTTTGAATTGGAAAGGAATGTTGTGTGATCGAATGTAATATAATGCAATGAAGTAGAATGTTAATTAACTGAAGCGAATTTTAATTAATGGAAGGAAATGTCAGTTAAGAGAAAGAGAACAATGTGTTGGTATGGAATTGAATCTTATGGAATGGAATGGTATGTTGTATAATTGAATGGAATGTTATGGAAAGGAATGGAATGCTGTGGAATGCAATGGTATGTTGTGGAAAGCAATAGAAAGTTGGGGAAGGAGTAGAGGGTGAAGGAATGGAAAGGACTTTTTGGATTGGAATGGAAAATTATGCAATGGAAGGAGATACAATGTGTGCAATGAATGGGATGTACTGTAATCAAATGGAATGTGATGGTATGAAGTGGAATATTGATTAACAGAACCGAATTTCAAAGAATGGAATGGAATGTTAGGTAACAGAATGGAAATAATGAGTTTGAATGGAAAGACTGTTATGCAATGGAATTGAATGTTGTGGAATTGCATGCAACGTTAAGGAATGGAATGGAATGTGTGGAATGCCATGGCATGTTGTGCAAAAGAATAGAACGTTGGGGAAAGGAATGGGATGTTAAGGAATGGAATGGAATTTTGTGTATTGGAATGGAATCCTGTGCAATAGAACGAAATAGAATGGTTGAAATGGAATGGTGTTCTGTGCAATCGAGTGGAATATTATGATAAGAATTGGAATGTTAATAGAACCAAATTTTACTGAATCAATGGAGAGGTATGTAATAGTACATGTATAATGTGTTGGAATGGAATTGAATGTTAAGGAATGGAATTGAGTATTGTGGAATTGAATGGAATGCTTTGGAATGGAATGGAATTTGGTGGAATGCAATGGAATGTTGTGGGATGGAGTAGAATGTTGGAGAAAGGAAAGGAAGGTTAAAGAAAGGAATGGAATTTTGTGGATTGGAATGGAACCTCACGCAACATATTGAAATAGAATGTTTGAAATGGAATGGAATGCGGTGTACTCGAATAGAATGTTATGGTATGAAGTTGAAAGTACATTAACAGAATCGAAGTTTAATGAATGGAATGGGATGTTATGTAACACAAACGGAATAATGTGTTCGAATGCAATGAAATGTTATGGAATGGAGAGCAATGTTGTGGAATTTAAAGGAATGTATGGAATGGAATGGATTCTGTGGAATGCAATGGATTGTAGTGTAAAGGATTAGAATGTTGGGGAAGGAACGGTCATAAAAGAAATGGAATAGAATCTTGTGAATTGCAATGGAATCTTATGGAATGGAATTAAATATAATATATGAAATGAAGAATGTTTTATAATCGAATGGAATGTTATGGTATGAAGTGCAATGATGATTTATATACTGAATTTTAATGAACTGTATGGAATGTTTTGTAAAAGAATGAGAATAATGTGTTGAAATGGAATCGAATGGAATGGACAGCAATGGAATGTTGTGGAATTAAATAGAATGTTACAGAACGGAATGGAATGCAGCAGAATGCAATGGAATGTTGTGGAAAGAAGTAAAATGTTAGGGAAAGCAATGTTAGGTTAAGGAAAGGATTGGAATTTTGTGGATAGGAATGGAATCTTATGAAACGGAAATATAGTGAATTGAAAAGGAATGTTGTGTAGTCGAATGGAATGTTATGCTATCTAGTATAATGTTGAATAATAGGAAAAATGTTAATGAATGGAATGGAATGTTATGCAACAGAACGGGAATGATGTGTTCGAAAGGAGTCGAATGTAATGGAATGGTATGGAATGTTTTGGAATGCAATGGAAAGTCATGGAATGGAACTGAATGCAGTGGAAGGCAATGGAATGTGGCAGAAAATGTAGAATGTTGCGGAAAGAATGAAATGTTAAGGAATGGAATGGAATTTTATGGTATGGAATGGAGTCTCATGCAATGGAATGGAATGTTGATGCATGGTAAGGAATGTTATGGTATGAAGTGGAATGTTTATTATTAGAACCGAATTTTGAAGAATGGAATGGAATGTTAAGTAATAATCGGAATAATGTGTTTGAATGGAGTACATTGTTATGGAATGGAGTGCTATCTTCTGTAATGGAAAGGAATGCTGTGGATTGGAGTGGAATGTTGTGGAAAAGAGTTGAGTGTTGGGAAAGGAAAGGTAGTTAAAGGAATGAAATGGAATTTTGTGTATTGTAATAACATAGAATGTTTGAAATGGACTGGAATGTTGTATAATC
This sequence comes from Smutsia gigantea, assembly GCA_032199065.1. Classification (NCBI taxonomy): domain Eukaryota; kingdom Metazoa; phylum Chordata; class Mammalia; order Pholidota; family Manidae; genus Smutsia; species Smutsia gigantea. The sequence continues at coordinate 216,770 of JAVSCE010005588.1, read as the reverse complement.
GAAAGGAATATTACGGTGTGAAGTGCAATGTTGATTAATATAACCGAATTTTGAAGAATGTTATGGAATGTTTTGTAAAACAATGGGAATAATGTGTTGGAATTGAATCGAATGGAATGGAAAGGAATGGAATGTTTTGGAATGTAATGGTTATTTAAGGAATGGAATGGTATGCTGTGGAATGCAATGGAATGTTAAGTAATAATCGGAATAATGTGTTTGAATGGAGTACATTGTTATGGAATGGAGTGCTATCTTCTGTAATGGAAAGGAATGCTGTGGATTGGAATGGAATGTTGTGGAAAAGAGTAGAGTGTTGGGAAAGGAAAGGTAGTTAAAGGAATGAAATGGAATTTTGTGGATTGTAATAACATAGAATGTTTGAAATGGACTGGAATGTTGTATAATCGAAAGGAATATTACAGTGTGAAGTGCAATGTTGATTAATATAACCGAATTTTGAAGAATGTTATGGAATGTTTTGTAAAACAATGGGAATAATGTGTTGGAATTGAATCGAATGGAATGGAAAGGAATGGAATGTTTTGGAATGTAATGGTTATTTAAGGAATGGAATGGAATGCTGTGGAATGCAATGGAAGGTTTAGGAATGGAATAAGATGTGTGGAATTGAATTGAATGTTATGGAATGGAGTGCAATGATGTGGAATATTAAAGGAATGTTATGGAAGGGAATGGATGCTGTTGAATGCAATGGATTGTAGGGTAAAAGAATAGAATGTTGGGAAAGGAGTGGATTTAAAACGAATGGAATAGAATCTTGTGAATTGCAGTGGAATCTTATGGAATGGAATTAAATATAATATATGAAATGGAGAATGTTTTATAATCGAATGCAATGGTATGGTATGAAGTGCAATGATGATTAATATACAGAATTTTAATGAATGATATGGAATGTTTTGTAAAAGAATGGGAATAATGTGTTGAAATCAAATCGAATGGAAGGGAAAGGAATGGAATTTTGTGGATTTAAATGGAATGTTACAGAACGGAATTGAATGCTGTGGAATGCAATGGAATGTTGTGGAAAGGAATATAATGTTAGGGAAGCAATTTTAGGGTAAGGAATGGAATGGAATTTTGTGGATTGGAATGGAATCTTATGCAATGGAATGAAATAGAATGTTTTAAATGGAATGGAATGCTGATGAATGGTAAGGAATATTATGGTATGAAGTGGAATGTTGATTATTAGAACCGAACTTTGAAGAGTGGAATGGAATATGAGGTAATAATTGGAATAACATGTTCGAATGGAGTAGAATGGAATGGAATGGTATGGAATGTTTTGAAATGCAATGGAAAGTCATGGAATTGAGTGGAATGCAGTGGAAGGCAATGGAATGTGGCAGAAAAGTTTAGAATGTTGGGGAAAGGAATAAAGTGTTAAGGAATGGAATGGAATTTTGTGGTATGGAATGGAATCTCATGCAAAGGAATGAAATAGAATGTTTTAAATGGAATGGAATGCTGATGAATGGTAAGGAATATTATGTTATGAAGTGGAATATTGATTATTAGAACCAAATTTTGAAGAATGGAATGAAATATGAGGTAATAATTGGAATAACGTGTTCGAATGGAGTAGAATGGAATGGAATGGAGTGCTATGTTGTGGAATGGAAAGGAATGCTGTGGATAGGAATGGAATGTTGTGGAAAAGAATAGAGTGTTCGGAAAGGAATGGAAGTTAAAGGAATGAAATGGATTTTTGTGGATTGGAAAGAAATAGAATGCTTGAAATGGACAGGAATGTTGTATAATCGAATAGAATGTTATGGTGTGAAGTGCAGTGTTGATTAATAGAACCGAATTTTGAAGTATGTTGTGGAAGCTTTTGTAAAAGAATGGGAACTATGTGTTGGAACGGAATCGAATGAAACGGAAAGGAATGGAATGTTTTGGAATGTAATGGTAAGTTATGGAATGGAATGGAATGCTGTGGAATACAATGGAATATTAGTAGTGGAATAAGATGTGTGGAATTGAAGGGAAAGTTTTGGAATGGAGTGGAATGTTGTGGAAAGCAATAGAACAGTTGTGGAAATGAATGGAGTGTGAAGGAATGGAATGGAATTTTGTGCATTTGCGTGGAATGTCATGCAATAGTATGAATTAGAATGTTGCATTACAGAATGGAATTTTAAGGTGTGAGGTGGAATGTTGAATGGAAGGGAATTTTGAAGAATGGGATGTAATGTTAGGTATTAATTGGAATGACGTGTTCAAATGGAGTCAAATGTTATGTAATGCAATGGTACATTGTGGAATGGATTGGAATGCGGTGGAATGGAGTGGAATGTTTTGGACAGGAATAGAATGTTGTGAAAGGATTGGAAGTTAAGGGAATGGAATGAAATTCTGAGGATAGAAATGAAATGTAATAGAATGTTTGAAATGCAATGCAATGTTGTATAATCGAATGTAAAGTAATGGTGTGAAGTGCAAAGTTGATTAATAGAACCGAATTTTGAAGAATGGTATGGAATGTTTTGTTAAAGAATGGGAATAATGTGTTTGAGTGGAATCGAATTAAATGGAAATTAATTGAATGTTTTAGAATGTAATGGTATGCTGTGGAATGCAATGGAATGCTGTGTAAAGGAATATAATGTTATGGAAGCAATGGAAGGATAAGGAATGGAATGGAATTTTGTTGATTGGAACGGAATCTTATGAAATAGAATGAAATGGAATGAATTGAAAAGGCTGTTGTGTCATTGAATAGTATGTTATATTATTAAGGGGAAAGTTGAATAATAGAACCGAAATTTAATGAATGGTACTGAAAGTTTTGTAACAGAATGGGAATAATGTGCTAAATGGAATGGAATGATGTGGCATTGAGTGGAAGGTTACATAATGGAATGCAATTCTGTGCAATGCAATGGAAAGTTGTAGAAAGTAATAGAATGTTGGGGAAAGGAATGGATGGTGAAGGAATGGAAAGGAATTTTTTGGATTGGAATAGAATCTAATGCTATGGAATGAGATACAATGTTTGCAGGTGAATGAGATGTTGTTTAATGGAATGGAATGTTATGGTGTGAGATGGAATGTTGAATAGAACCGAATTTTGAAGAATGAAATGTAATGTTAGGTAATAATCGGAATAACGTGTTCAAATGGAGTCAAATGTTACGTAATGGAACGGTACGTTGTGGAATGGAATGGAATGCTGTGGAAAGGAATGGAATGTTGTAGAAAGGAATAGAATGTGGGAAAGTTAAAGGAACGGAATGGAATTTTGAGGATTGGAATGGAATGAAATAGAATGATTGAAATTGCCTGAATGTTGTATAATCGAATGGAAAGAAATGGTTTGAAGTGTAATGTTGATTAATAGAACCAAATTTGGAAGAATGGTATGCAATGTTTTGTAAAAGAATGGGAATAATGTGTTGGAGTGGAATCGAATGGAATGGAAAGGAATGGAATGGTATGTTAGGGATAGGAATGAAATGTGGAATGCAATGGAATGTTGTGGGAGGGAATAGAAGGTTAGTGAAAGCAATGGAAGGTTAAGAAATGGAATGGAATTTTGTGGAATGTAATTGAAACTATGAAGCAGAATGAAATAGAATGAATTGGAACGGAATGTTGTGTAATTGAAATTAATTTTATGCTATGAAATGCAATGTTGATTAATAGAACCAAATTTAATGAATGGAATGGAATGTTATAAAATCGAAAGGGAATAAAGTGTTGAAATGGAAAAAATGGTATGGAATGGAATGCTTGGAATTTTTTAGACTGCAATGGAATGTTTATGAATGGAATAGAATGTTGCCAAAAGAAGGAAAGATTAAGGAATGGAATGGAATTTTGTGTTTTCGAATGGAATCCTATGTAAAGAATGAAATAGAATGTTTGAAATGGAAAGGAATGCTGTGTAATCGAATGTAATGTAATGAGATGAAGTAGAAAGTTGATTAACAGAAAAGAATTTTAATGAATGGAATGGAATGTTAGGTAAGAGAACGAGAATAATGTTTTGGCATGGAATTGAATGTGATGGAATGGAATGCATGTTGTGGAATTAAATGGAATGTTATGGAAAGGAATGGAATGCTGTGGAAAGGAATGGAATGTTGTGGAAAGCAATACAAAGTTCAGTAAGCAATGGAGGGTGAAGGAATGGAAAGGTATTTTCTGGATTGGAATGGAAAATTATGCAATGGTAAGAGATACAAAGTGTGCAATTCAATGGGATGTTCAGTCATCAAATGGAATGGAATGTTAGGAAGTTGAATGTTGATTAACAGAACCGAATTTCAAAGAATGAAATGGAATGTTAGGTAACAGAATGGTAATAATGTGTTTGAATGGAAACAATGTTATGCAATGGAATTGAATGGAACGTTAAAGAATGGAATGGAATGCTGTGGAATTCCATTGCATGTTGTGGAAAGGAGTAGAACGTTGGGGAAAGGAATGGGAGGTTAAGGAATGGAATGGGATTTTCTGCATTGGAATGGAATCCTATGCAATAGAACGAAACAGAATGGTTGAAATGGAATGGTGTTCTGTGTAATCGAATGGAATATTATGATGAGAATTGGAATGTTAATAGAACAGAATTTTACTGAATCAATGGAGAGGTACGTAATAGTACTGGAATAATGTGTTGGAATGGAATTGAATGTTAAGAATGGAATTGAATATTGTGGAACTGAATGCAGTGCTTTCGAATGGAATGGAATGTTGGGGAAGGAATAGAATGTTGGGGAAATGAATGGAATGTTAAGGACTGAAATGGAATTTTGTGGTTTGGAATGGAATCTTATAAAATAGAATGAAATAGAGCGTTTCATATGGAATGGAATGTTGTGTAATCGAATGGAATGTTATGGGATGACATGGAACGCAGAGTAATAGAACTGAATTTTAAATAATGTATGGAATATTATGCAACAGAAAGGAAATAAGATTTTGGAAATGAATCGAATGTTATGGAATGGAATTGAATGTTGTGGAATTGAATGGAATGTTCTGGAATGGAGTGGAATTTGGTGGAATGCAATGGAATGTTGTGGGAACGAGTAGAATGTTGGAGAAAGGAAAGGAAGGTTAAGGAAAGGAATTTAATTTTGTGGTGGAATGGAAACTTATGCAACATAATGAAATAGAATGTTTGAAATGGAATGGAATGCGGTGTAATCAAATAGAATGTTATTGTTTGAAGTTGAAAGTACATTAACAGAATCGAATTTTAATGAATGGAATGGAATGTTATGTAACAGAAAGAGAATAATGAGTTTGAATGCAAAGGAATGTTATGGAAGTGAGTGCAATGTCGTGGAATTAAAAGGCATGTTATGGAATGGAATGGATGCTGTGCGATGCAAAGGATTGTAGTGTAAAGGAATGGAATGTTGGGAAAGGAATGGGCGTAAAAGGAATGGAATATAATCTTGTGAATTGCAATGGAATCTTATGGAATGGAATGAAATAGAATATATGAAATTTAGAATGTTTTATAATCGAATGCAATGTTATGGTATGAAGTGCAATGATGATTAATATACTGGCTTTTAATGAACGGTATGGAATGTTTTGTAAAAGAATGGGAATAATGTGTTGAAATGGAATCGAATGGAATGGAAAAGAATGGAATGTTCTGGAATGGAATGGAATGTTGTGGAATTAAATGGAAAGTTACAGAACGGAATAGCATGATGTTGAATGCCATGGAATGTTGTGGAAAGGAATAGAATTTTAAGGAAAGCATTGTTAGGTTAAGGAATGGAGTGGAATTTTGTGGATAGAAATGGAATCTTATGAAGCAGAAGGAAATATAATGAATTGAAAAGGAATGTTGTGTAGTCGAATGGAATGTTATGCTATCAATTGTAATGTTGAATAATAGGACCAAATTTTAATGAATGGAATTTAATGTTATGCAACAGAACGGGAATGATGTTTTGGAATGGAATCGAATGTAATGGAATGGTATGGAATGTTTTGGAATGGAATGGAATGTTACAGAATGGAATGAATTGCTGTGCAAGGCCCTGGAATGTGGCAGAAAAATGTAGAATGTTGCAGAAAGGAATGAAATGTCCAGGAATGGAATGGAATTTTGTCGTATGGAATGGAATCTTATGCAATGGAATGAAATAGAATGTTTTCAATGGAATGGAATGCTGATGAATGGTAAGGAATGTTATGGTATGAAGTGGAATGTTGATTATTAGAACCAAATTTTGAAGAATTGAAGGGAAATTTAAGTAATAATCGGAATAACGTGTTCGAAAGGAGTAGAATGTTACGGAATGGAGTGCTATCTTGTGGAATGGAAAGGAATGCTGTGGATTGGAATGGAATGTTGTGGAAAAGAATAGAGTGTTGGGAAAGGCATAGACGTTAAAAGAATGAAATAGAATTTTGTGGATTGGAATGACATAGAATATTTGAAATGGACTGGAATGTTGTTTAATCGAATGGAATGTTATGGTGTGAAGTGCAATGTTGATTTATAGAACCGAATTTTGAAGAATGTTATGAAATGTTTGTTAAAAGAAGAGGAATAATGTGTTGGAATGGAATCGAAAGGTACGGAAAGGAATGGAATGTTTTGGAATGGAATGGTATGTTATGGAATGGAATGGAATGCTGTGGAATGCAATATAATGTTTAGGAATGGAATAAGATGTGTGGAATTGAATGAAATGTTATGGAATGGAATGCAATCCTGTGGAATGAAATGGAATGTTGTGGAAAGCAATAGAAAGTTGTGGAAATGATTGGAGTGTGAAGGAATGAATGGAATTTTGTGGATTTGCATGGAATGTCATGCAATAGTACGAATTAGAATGTTGTTTAATGGAATGGAATGTTATGGTGTGAGGTGGAATGTTGAATAGAAGAGAATTTTGAAGAATGGAATGCAATGTTAGGTAATAATCGGAATAACGTGTTCAAATTGAGTCAAATGTTATGTAATGGAATGCTATGTTGTGGAATGGAATGGAATGCTGTGGAATGGAATGGAATGTTGTGGAAAGGAATAGAATGTTGTGAAAGGATTGGAAGTTTTAGGAATGGAATGGAATTTTGCGGCTTGGAATGGAATCAAATAGAATGTTTGAAATGGAGTGGAATATTGTATAATCAAATGGAAAGTAATGGTCTGAAGTGCAATGCTGATTAATAGAACCAAATTTTGAAGAATCGTATGGAATGTTTTGTAAAAGAATGGGAATAATGTGTTGGAGTGGAATCAAATTAAATGGAAATGAATTGAATGTTTTAGAATGGAATGGAATGCGGTGGAATGCAAAGGGATGCTGTGGAAAGTAATAGAATGTTAGGGAAGCAATGGAAGGTTAAGGAACGGAATGGAATTTTGTTGATTGGAATGGAATCTTATGAAATAGAATGAAATGTAATGAATTGTAAGGACTGTTGTGTCATCGAATAGTACATTATGCTATGAAGGGGAATGTTGATTAATAGAACAGAAATTTAATGAATGGTTTTGAAAGTTTTGTAACAGAATCCGAATAATGTGCTGGAATTGAATGGAATGCTGTGGCATTGAATGGAATGTTCAAAATGGAATGGAATGCTGTGCAATGCAATGGAATGTTGTAGAAAGTAATAGAATGTTGGGGAAAGGAATGGAAGGTGAAGGAATGGAAAGGAATTTTTTGGATTGGAGTAGAATCTCATGCAATGGAATGAGAAACAGTGTTTGCAGTTGAATGAGATGTCGTGTAATGGAATGGAATGTTATGGTATGAAGTGGAATGTTGATTAATAGAACCGAATTTCAAAGAATGGAATGGATTGTTAGGTGAGAGAATGGGAAGAATGTGTTTGAATGGAATCAATGTTATGCAATTGATTTGAATGTTGTGGAATTGAATGGAACGTTAAGGAATGGAATGCAATGTTGTGGAATGTAATGGCATGTGGTGGAGAGGAATAGAACGTTGGGGAAAGGGATGGGAATTTAAGGAATGGAATGGAATTTTATGGATTGGAATGGAATCCGATGCAATAGAACGAAATAGAATGGTTGAAATGGAATTGTGTTCTGTGTAGTCAAGTGCAATATTATGATATAAATTGGAATGTTAAAAGAACCAAATTTTACTGAATCAATGGAAACTTATGTAATAGTACGGGAATAATGTGTTGGAATTGTATCGAATGTTAAGGAATGGAATGTAATATTTTGTAATTGAATGGAATGCTGTGGAATGCATGGAATGTTGGGGAAAGGAATAGAATGTTCGTGAAAGGAATGTAAGTTTAAGGAATGAAATGGAATTTTGTGGTTTGGAATGGAATCTTATGCAATAGAATGAAATAGAATGTTGAAATGGAATGGAATGTATTGTAATCGAATGGAATGTTATGGAATGACGTGTAATGTAGAGTAATAGAACTGAATTTTAATGACTGGAATGGAATGTTATGTAACAGAATGTGAATAATGTGTTGGAAATGAATCAAATGTTATGGAATGGAATGAAATGTTGAATTGAATGGAATGTTATGGAAGGGAATGGAATTCGGTGGAATGCAATGGAATGTTGTGGGAAGGAATAGAATGTTGGAGAAAGGAATGGAATTTAAAGGAAAGGAATGGAATTACATGGTTTGGAATGGAATATTATGCAACATAATGAAATAGAATGTTTGAAATGGAATGGAATGTGGTGTAATCGAATATAATATGGTGTGAAGTTGTATGTAGATTAATAGAACCGAATTTATAGAGTGGTATGGAATGTTAGGTAGCAGACAGGAATAAGGTGTTTTATTGGAATTGAAAGTTATGGAATGGAATGCCATGTTGTGGAATTTAACGGAATGTTTCGGAATGGACTGGAACGATGAGGAAGGCAACTGAAAGTAGTGGAAAGGAATAGAATGTTGGGGAAAGGAATGGATTTTAATGCTGTGGAATGCAATGGAATGTTTTTGAAAGGGATAAAATGTTGGAGAAAAGAATGGAGGTTAAGGAATGTAAAGGTATTTTGTGTATTGGAATGGAATCTTATGCAATGGAATGACATAAATTGTATGAAGTGCAATGGGATGTTGTGTAATCAAATGGAATGTATGGTATGAAGTGAAATGAAGATTAATAGAAGTGAATATTATTGAAAGAAATGGAATGTTAGGTAACGGAACAGGAATAATGTGTTGGAATGGAATCCAATGTAACAAAATGGAATGGAATGTTGTGGAATTGAAAGGAATGTTATGGAATGGAAGGGAATGCTGTGGAATGCAATGGAATGTTGTGGAAAGGAATAGAATGTTGGGGAAAGGAATGAAAGGTTAAGGAATGGAAAATAATTATTTGGATTATAATGGAACCTTATGCAACAGAATGAAATAAAATGTTTGAATTGGAAAGGAATATTGTGTAATCGAATGGAATTTTATGCTATGAAGTGGAACGTTGTTTAATAGAACCAAATTTAATGAATGGACTCGAGTGTCAAGCAACAGAACCGGAATAATGTGTTCGAATGTAATCGAAAGTTATAGATTGGAATGGAGTAGAATGCTGTGGAATGCAATGCAATGTTGCAGAATGGAATAGAATGTTGGGGAAAGGAATGAAATTTTCAGGAATGCAAAGGAATTTTTTGGATTGGAGTGGAATCTTATGCAATAGAATGAAATAGAATGTTTGAAATGGAATGGAATGTTGTGTAATCGAATGTAATGTAATGGGATGAAGTGGAATATTGATTAACAGTATAGAATTTTAATGAATGGAATGGAATGCTAGGCAACAGAACGAGAATAATGTTTTGGCGTGGATTTGAATGTTATGGAATTGAATGGAATGTTGTGGAATTGAATGAAATGTTATGGACCGGAATGGAATGCTGTGGAATGAAATGGGAGGTTAAGTAATGGAATGCAATTTTTGAAAGGAATGAAATGTTATGCAAAAGAATGAAATAGAAAGAATTGGAAAGGAATGTTGTGTAATGGAATGGAATGTTATGCTATGAAGTGGAATGTTGATTAATAGGAACAAATTTATATGAATGGTACAGAATGTAATGCAACAGAATGGGAAAAAATGTGTTGGAATGGAATCGAATGTAATGGAATGGAATGGAATGTTTCCGAGTGCAACAAATGATATGGAACGGAATTGAATGCTTGGAATGCAATGGAATGTTGAGGAAAGTAATAGAATGTTATGGAATTGAATGGTAAGTTATTTAATGGAATGCAATGATGTGCAATGTAATTGAATGTTGGCGAAAGGTTATCGAATGGAATGGAATTTTGTCAATTGGAATGGAATCTTATGCAATAGATTGAAATAGAATGTTTTTGAATGGGATGCTGTGAAACGGAATGGAATGATATGGTATGATGTGGGATGTAGATTAATAGAACAGAATACTAAAGAATCGAATGGAATGTTAGGTGAAAGAATGGAATAATGTGTTTGATTGGAATCGAAAATATGGAATGGAATAAAATGTTGTGGAATTGAAAGGAATGTTTTGGAATTGAATTTAATTCGGTGGAAGGCAATGGAATATTGTGGAAAAGAATAGAATATTGAGGAAAGAAATGGAAGGTTAAGGAATGAAATGGAGTTTTGTGGACTGGAATGGAATGCGATGCAATAGAATGAAATAGAATATTTTAAGTGGAATGGAATGTTGTGTAATGGAATTAAACACTATGGGATGAAGTGGAATGTTGATTTATGGAACCAAATTTTGAAGAATGGAATGGAATGCTAGTTAACAGAATGGGAATAATGTTTTGGAATGGAACTGAATGTCATGGAATGAAAAGGAATGTTGTGGAATTGAATGGAAAGGAATCGAATGATTTGGAATGCAATAGAATGCAGTGGAAAGGGATAGAATGTTAGGGAATGCAATGGGAGGTTAAGAAATGGAGCGGAATTTTTTGGAAAGGAATGGATGCTTATGGAAAGGAACGAAATAGAATGTTTTCAATGGAATGGAATGTTGATGAATGGTAAGGAATCTTATGGGATGAAGTGGAATGTTGATTAGTAGAACCGAATTTTGAAGAATGGAACGGAATGTTAGATATAATCGGAATAACGTGTTCGAATGGAGTAGAATGTTATGAAATGGAGTGCTATCGTGTGAAATGGAAAGGAATGCTGTGGATTGGAATGGAATGTTTTTGAAAAGAATAGAGTGTTGGGAAAGGAATGGAGGTTAAAGGAATGGAATGGAATTTTGTGGATTGGAATGAAAAAAAATGTTTGAAATGGACTGCAACATTGTATAATCGAATGGAATGTTATGGTATGAAGTGCAATTTTGATTAATAGAACCGAATTTTGAAGATTGTTATGGAATGTTTGGCAAAAGAATGGGAATAATGTGTTGGAATGAAATCGAAACAAATAGAAAGGAATGGAGTATTTTGGAATGGAATGGTAAGTTATGGAATGGAATGGAATACTGTGGAATGCAATGGAATGTTCAGAAATGGTATAGGATGTTATGGAATTGAATGGAATGTTATGGAATGGAATACAATGCTGTGGAATGAAATGGAAATTTGTGGAAATCTATAGAAAGTTGTGGAAATGAATGGATTGTGAAGAAATTGAATGAATTTTCTGGGTTGGCATGGAATGTCATGCAATAGAATGAATTAGAATGCTTTTTAATGGAATGGAACGTTATGGTGTGAGGTGGAATGTTGAGTAGAAGCAAATTTTGAGGAATGAAATATAGTGTTAGGTAATAATAAGAATAACGTGTTCAAATGGATTCAAATGGTATGTAATGGAATGCAATGTTGTTGAATGGAATGGAATGCTGTGGAATGGAATGGAATGTTGTGGAAAGGAATAGAATGTTCGAAAGGATTGGAAGTAAAAGGAATAAAATGGAATTTTGAGGATTGGATGGAATGAAATAGAATGTTTGAAATTGGCTGGAATGTATAATCAAAAGGAAAGTAATGGTGTGAAGTGCAATGTTGATTAATAGAAACGAATTTTGAAGAATGGTATGGAACGTTTTGTAAAAGAAAGGGAATAATGTATTGGAGTGGAATCGAATGTAATGGAAAGAATCTAATGTTTTGGATTGGAACGGGTTGTTGTTGAATTGAATGGAATGTTACAGAATGGCATGGAATGCTGCGGAATGGAATTTAATGTTGCAGAAGGGAATAGAATGTTAGTGAAAGCAATGGAAGTTAAGGATTGGAATGGAATTTTGTGGATTGAAATGGAAACTTATGCCATGGAAGGAGATACAATGTGTGCAATTGAATGGGATGTTCTGTAATCTAATAGAAAGTAATGGTATGAAGTGCAATGTTGATTAACAGAACCGAATTTCAAAGAATGGAATGGAATGTTAGGTAACAGAATGGCAATAATGTTTGAATGGAAACAATGTTATGCAATGGAATTGAATGTTGTGGAATTGCATGCAACGTTAAGGAATGGAATCGAATGCTGTGGAATGCCATGGCACGTTGTGGAAAGGAATAGAACGTTGATGAAAGGAATGGGAGGTTAAAGAATGGAATGGAATTTTGTGGATTGGAATGGAATCCTATGCAATAGAACGAAATAGAATTGTTGAAATGGAATGGTGTTCTGTGTAATCGAATGGAATATTATGATATGAATTGGAATGTTAGTAGAACCGAATTTTACAGAGTCACTGGAGAGGTATGTAGTAGGACAGGAATAATGTGCTGGAATGGAATTGAATGTTAAGGAATGGAATTGAATATTGTGGAACTGAATGGAATGCTTTGGAGTGGAATGGAATGTTGGGGAAGGAATAGAATGTTGGGGAAATGAAGGGAATGTTAATGAATGAAATGAAATTTTGTGTTTTGGAATGGAATCTTATTCAATAGAATGAAATAGAGCGTTTGAAATGTAAACGAATGTGGTGTGATCGAATGGAATGTTATGGGATGACATGGAATGCACAATAATAGAACTGAATTTTAATTAATGTATGGAATGTTATGTAACAGAATCTGAATAAGGTTTTGGAAATGAATCGAAATTTTGAAATGGAATGGAATGTTGTGGAATCGATTGAAATGGAATGGAATTTGTTGGAATGCAATGTAATGTTGTGGGAACGAGTAGAATGTTGGAGAAAGGAAAGGAAGGTTAATGAAAGGAATTTAATTTTGTGGAGTAGAATGGAAACTTATGCAACATAATGAAATAGAATGTTTGTAATGGAATGGAATGCGGTGTAATCGAATAGAATGTTACGGTATGAAGTTGAAAGTGCATTAACCGAATCGAATTTTAATGAATGGAATGGAATGTTATGTAACAGAGAGAGAATAATGAGTTTGAACGCAAAGGAATGTTATGGAAGTGAGTGCAATGTTGTGGAATTAAATGCAATGTTATGGAATGGAATGGATGCTGTGCGATGCCATGGATTGTAGTGTAAAGGAATGGAATGTTGGGAAAGGAATGGACGTAAAAGGAATGGAATAGAATCTGTGAATTGCAATGGAATCTTATGAAATGGAATGAAATAGAATATATGAAATGGAGAATGTTTTCTAAACGAATGCAGTGTTATGTTATGAAGTGCAATGATGATTAATATACTGAATTTTAGTGAACGGAATGGAATGTTTTGTGAAATAATGGGAATAATGTGTTGAAATGGAATCGAATGGAATGGAAAAGAATGGAATATTTTGGAATGGAATGGAATGTTGTGGAATTAAATGGAATGTTACGAACGGAAATGGAATGCTGTGTAATGCCATGAAATGATGTGGAAAGGAATAGAATGTTAAAGAAAGCAATGTTAGGTTAAGGAATGGAATGGAATTTGTGGAACAGGAAAGGAATCTTATGAAACAGAAAGAAATATAATGAATTGAAAAGGAATGTTCTGTAGTTGAGTGGAATATTATGCTATCAAGTGTAATGTTGAATAATAGGACCAATTTTAATGAATGGAATGGAATGTTATGAAACAGAACGGGAATGATGTGTTGGAATGTAATCGAATGTAATGGAATGGTATGGAATGTTGTGGAATGCAATGGAAAGTCAAGGAATGGAATGGAATGCAGTGGAAAGCAATGGAATGTGGCAGAAAAGTGTACAATGTTGTGGAAAGGAAGGAAATGTCAAGGAATGGAATGGAATCTTATGCAATTAAATGAAATAGAATGTTTTCAATGGAATGGAATGTTAATGAATGGTAAGGAATGTTATGGTACGAAGTGGAATGTTGATAATTAGAACCGAATTTGAAGAATGGAAGGGAAGCTTAAGTAATAATCGGAATAACGTGTTCGAATGGAGTAGAATGTTATGGAATGTAGTGCTATCTTGTGGAATGAAAAGTAATGCTGTGGATTGGAATGGAATGTTGTGGAAAAGAATAGTGTTGGGAAAGGAATGGATGTTAAAGAATGAAATGGAATTTTGTGGATTGAAATGACATAGAATGTTTGAAATAGACTGGAATGTTGTATAATTGAATGGAAAGTAAGGGTGTGAAGTGTAATGCCGATTAATAGAACCGAATGTTGAAGAATGTTATGCAATATTTTGTAAAAGAACGGGAATAATCTGTTGGAATGGAATCAAATGGAACGGAAAGGAATGCAATGTTTGGAATGTAATGGTAAGTTACGGAACGGAATGGAATGTAGTGGAATGAAATGGAATGTTTAGGAATCGAAAAAGACGTGTGGAATTGAATGGAATATTATGGAATGGAATGCAATCCTGTGGAATGAAATCGAATGTTGAGGAAAACATTAGAAAGGTGTGGAAATGAACAGAGAGTCAAGGAATGGAATGGAATTTTGTGGATTTGCATGGAATACCATGCAATAGTATGAATAAGAATTTTGTTTAATGGAATGGAATGTTATAGTGTGAGGTGGAATGTTGAACAGAAGAGACTTTTGTAGAATGTAATGCAATGTAGGTATAATCGGAATAATGTGTTCAAATGGAGTCAAATGTTATGTAATGGAACGCTATGTTATGCAATGGAATGGAATGATGTGGAACGGAATGGAATGTTGTGGAAAGGAATAGAATGTTTGGAAAGGATTGGAAGTTAAGGGAACGGAATGGAATTTTAAGGATTGGAAAGAAATGTAACAGAATGTTTCAAATGGCCTGGAATGTTGTATAATTGAATGGAAAGTAACGGTGTGAATTGCAATGTTGATTAATAGAACCGAATTTTGAGGAATGGTATGGAAAGTTTTTTAAAAGAATGGGAATAATGTGTTGGAGTTGAATCGAATGGAATGGAAAGGAATGGAATGTTCTGGAATGGAAAGGAATACGGTGGAATGCAATGGAATGTTGTGGGAAGGAGTAGAATGTTGGAGAAAGGAAAGTAAGGTTAAGGAAAGGAATGGAATTTTGTGGACTGGAATGGAAACGTATGCAACATATTAAAATAGAATGTTTGAAATGGAATGGTATGTGGGGTAATAGAATAGAATGTTATTTTATGAAGTTCAAAGTACATTAACAGAATCGAATTTTAATGAATGGAATGGAATGTTATCTAACACAAAGGGAATAATGTGTTCGAATGCAATGGAATGTTATAGAATGCAAAGCAATGTTGTGGAATTTAAAGGAATGTTATGGAATGGAATGGATGCTGTGGAATGCAATGGATTGTAGTGTAAAGGAAAAGAATGTTGGAAAAGGAATGGACGTAAAAAGAATGAAATAGATTCTTGTTAATTGCAATGGAATCTTATGGAATGAAATGAAATTGAATATATGAAATTGAGAATGTTTTATAATCGAATGCAATGTTAGGGTGTGAAGGGCAATGTTGATTTATATACTGAATTTTAATGAATGGAATGGAATATTTTGTAAAAGAGTGGGAATAATGTGTTGAAATGGAATAGAATGGAATGGAAAGGAATGGAATCTTTTGGAATGGAATGGAATGCTGTGGAATTAAATGGAATGTTACAGAATGGAATGGAATGCTGCGGATTGCCACGGAATGTTGTGGAAAGGAATAGAATGTTAGGGAAAGCAATGATAGGTTAAGGAATAGAATGGAATTTTGTTGATAGGAATGGAATCTTATGAAACAGAAGGAAGTATATTGAATTGGAAAGGAATGTTGTGTAGTCAAATGGAATGTTATGCTACAACGTGTAATGTTGAATAATAGAACCAAATTTTAGTGAATGGAATGGAATGTTATGCAACAGAACGGGAATGATGTGTTCGAATGGAGTCGAATGTAGTGGAATGGAGTGCTATCGTGTGGATTGGAAAGGAATGCTGTGGATTGGAATGGAATATTGTGGAAAAGAATAGAGTGTTGGGAAAGGAATGGAAGTTAACGGAATGAAATGGAATTTTATGGATTGGAATGACATAGAATGTTTGAAATGGACTGGAATGTTGTATAATCGAAGGAATGTTATGGTGTGAAGTGCAATGTTGATTAATAGAACCGAATTTTGAAGAATGTTATGGAATGTTTGGTAAAAGAATGGGAATAATGTGCTGGAATGGAATCGAATGGAACGGAAAGGAATGGAATGTTTTGGAATGTAATGATAAGTTATGGAATGGAATAGAATTCTGTGGAATGCAATGGAATGTTTAGGAATCGAATAAGATGTGTGGAATTGACTGGCATATTATGGAATGGAATGCAATCCAGTGGAATGAAATGGAATGTTCTGGAATGCAATAGAAAGTTGTGGAAATTAATGGAGTGTGAAGGAATGGAATGGAATTTTGTGGATTTGCATGGAATGTCATGCAATTATATGAATTAGAATGTTGTTTAATGGAATGAAATGTTATGGTGTGCGGTGGAAAGTTGAATAGAAGAAAATTTTGAAGAATGGAATGCAATGTTAGGTAATAATCAGAATATCGTGTTCACATGGAGTCAAATGTTATATAATGGAATGCTATGTTGTGGAATGTAATGGAATGCTGTGGAATGATATGGAATGTTGTGGAAAGGAATAGAATGTTGGGAAAGGAATGGAATGGAATGCTGTTGAATGCAATGGATTATTGTGGAAAGGAATAGAATGTTGGGATAAGAAATGGAAATTTAGGGTATGGAATGGAATTATCAGGATTGGATTGGAATCTTATGCAACAGAATGAAATAGAATGAATTGGAAAAGAATGTTGTGTAATCAAATGGAATGTTATGGTATGAAATGGTATGTTCATTAATCGGACTAAATTTTAATGAATGGAATGGAATGTTAGGTGACAGAATGAGAATAATGTGTTTGAATGGACTCAAATGTTCCGGAATGCAATAGAATGCTGTGGAAAGGAATAGAACGTTGGGGAAAGGAATGGAAGGTTAAGGAATGGTATACAATTTTGTGGATTGGAATGGAATCTTATGAAACAGAATGATATAGAATGAACTGGAAAGGAAAGTTGTGTAATCGAATGTAATATTATGCTGTGAATGGGAATGTTGATTAATAAAACAGGATTAAAATCAGTGGTATTGAATGTTTTGTAACAGAATGGGAATAATCTGTTGGAATGGAATCGAATGTTATGGAATGGAATGGAATGCTGTGGAAATGAATGGAATGTTAAGAAATGGAAATGAAGGAAGTGGAATGCAATGGAGAGCAGTGGAAAGGAATAGAATGTTGTGGAAAAACATGGAAAGTCAAGGAAGAGAATGGATTTTTGTGTATTGGAATGGAATGCTATGCAGTAGAATGAAATAGAATGTTTGAAATGGAATGGGATGCTGGGAAATGGAACTGAATGTTATGGTATGAAGTGGAATGTTGATTAGCAGAATCGAATATTATAGAATGAAATGGAATGTCAGGTAAAAGTAGGGGAATAATGTGTTTCAATGGAAATGGAAGTTACGAAATGCAATGCAATGCTGTGGAATTGAATGGAATGTTATGGACAGGAATGGAATACTGTGGAATGCAGTGGAATGTTGTGAAAAGCAAAAGAAAGATTGGGGAAGGAATTTAGGGTGAAGGAACAGAACGGAATTTTGTGGATTGGAATGGAATGTTAGGTAATAATGGGAATAATATGTTCACATGGAATCGAATGTTATGGAATGGAATGGAATGTTGTGGAAAGGAATGGAGTGCTGTGGAAGGAATGGAATGTTGTAGAAAGGAATAGAATGTTGGGCAAAGGAATGGATTTGAATGCTGTGGAATGCAATGGAATGTTGTTGAATGGAATAGAATGTTGGAGAAAGGAATGGAGTGGAAATTTTTGGATTGAAATGGAATCTTTGCAACAGGATGCAACAGAATGAATTGGAAAGGAAAGTTGTGTAATCGAATGGAATGTTATGTTATGAAGTGGAACGTTAATTAACAAGAAAAGATTTTAATAATTGGAATGGAATGTTTTGTAACAGAACGGGAGAAATGCGTTGTAATGAAATCGAATGTTATGGAATGTAATGGAAGGCTATGTAGTGCAAAGGAGTGTTGCTGAAAGGAAGAGAATGTTGGGAAAGGAATGGGAAGTAAAGGAATGGAATGGAATTTTGAGGATTGGAATTGAATCTTATGCAATAGAGTGAAATAGAATGTTTGAAATGGAATGTAATGTTGTGTAATCAAAGGGAATGTTATGGTATGAAAGGGAATGTAGATTAATAACAGAATTTTAATGAATGGAATGGAATGTTATGTTACAGAATGGGAATAATGTGTCTGAATGGAATCAAATGTTATGGAATTGAGTGGAATATTGTGCAAATGAATGGAATGTTATGGAATGGAATGGAATGCTGTGGAATGCAACGGAGTGTTGTAGAAAGTTATAGAACGTTGTGGTAAGGAATGGAAGGTTAAGGAATTGTACAGAATTTTGTGGATTGGAATGGAATCTTATGAAACAGAATGAAATTGAATGATTTTGGAAAGGAAAGTAGTGTAATCGAGTGGAATGTAATGCTATGAAGGGAAATGTTGATTAGTAGAACCATATTTTAATGAATGGTGTTGAATGTTTTGTAACAGAATGGGAAAAATGTGTTGGAATGGATTCGATGTTATGGAATGGAATGGAATGCTGGGAAATGAATGGAAGGTGAAGAAATGGAATGGAATGAAGTGGAATGCAATGGAGAGTAGTGGAATGGAATAGAAGGTTGTTGAAAGACATGGCAGTTCAAGGAGGAGAATGGTGTTTTGTGGATTGGAAAGGAATCCTATGCGATAGAACGAAATATAATATTTGAAATGGAACGGTGCTCTGTATAATCGAATGGAATGTTGTGGTATGAACTGGAATGTTAATTAATAGAACCAAATTTTACTGAATCAATGGAATGTTATGTAATAGAATGGGAAAAATATGTTGGGAATGAATTGAATGTTATGGAATGGAATGGAATGTTTTGGAATTGAATGGAATGTTATGGAGTGGAATGGAATTCGGTGGAATGCAACGGAATATTGTGGAAAAGAATACAATGTTGAGGAAAGGAATGGAAGGTAAAGGAATGAAATGGAATTTTGTGAACTGGAATGGAATGTGATGCAATAGAATGATTTAGAAGGTTTTAAGTGGAATGCAATGTTGTGGGATGTAATTGAATGTTATGGTATGAAGTGGAATGTTGATTAATGGAACCGAATTTTGGACAATGGAATGGAATGTTAGTTTACACAACGGGTATAATGTTTTGGAATTCGTATTGAATGTTATGGAATGAAATGGAACGTTGTGCAATTGAATTGAATGTTACGGAATGAAGTGCAATGTTCATTAAAAGAAACAAATTTTGAAGAGTGTTTTGGAAGGTTTTGTAAAAGAATGGAAATAATGTGTTGGAATGGGAAGGAATGGAATGTTTTGGAATGGAATGGAATGCTGTGGAATGCAATGGAATGTTGTTTAATGTAACAGAATGTTAGGGAAAGCAAAGGAAGTTTACGGAAAAGAATGGAAATTTGTGGATTGGAGTGGAATTTTATGAAACAGAATGAAATAGAATTAATTGAACTTCCGGGAAGATGGCGGTTTGAGCAGGGCAACAGAAATCTCCTCCTAAAGTTATATAAATCTATGAAAACAGAGCAAATACAACTATTCCTAAAAGAGAAATCAGAGCACACAGGAAAGTGCACAGCGTGCAGCCACACCTGGGAGTACTCAGCACCCCTGTGAAGCAGGTAAGTTACAGAGCTGCGAGCCAGTGAAATCCGAAAACTCACCAAGCCCAGCGTGCCACAGGGAGGAGAGGATTCGGATTTGGGAGGGAGTGGAAGAGCAGGTCCGTGAAATATCCAGCCCTGGTTTTCTGTGAAAGGAGTGCCGGGAGAGCTAACACTCAAAGCGCGGTGCATCAGACATTGGAGAGGCAGAAGATGCAGATTTTGAGCCGGGAAGGCGCCGGGACAATGCAGCCAGCTGCTAGGGACAAGAGAAAAGTGTGCACAATTTGTAGCCATCACAGAGTGGCGGAGGGCCCAGCGAAGGAACACCATCGCCCCGGCCGGCTCAGCCCTGCAGGCTGGAAGTCCTGGGCAACTTCAGTCCGCTTCACTAGTGACAGAGAGAAGTGAGCAGTCATATTGGAACTTTATAAGGAAAACAATAGCGTCCCATTCATTCCAGCACAGCCCAGACCTACAAAAGAATTTAAAAAAAGCGGCATGGCCATGGCTGCAAATTAGTGTAGCAACAGTGATACCAACAGCAGGATTAGAAAATCCACTCCAGGTGGGCTTTTTTTTTTGCTCGTTTGTGTTATTTCCTGCCCTTCTTTTTCTCTTCTTTTCACATTCCATTTCTTTCAATCCTTTCTTTCTTATTTCTCTCTTTTCTTTCTCTTCTTTCTTTTTTTGGGCTTGCTTGTTTTTCTGGTGGTGCTTTGTTTTTTCTTTTCTTTTCATATATGAAAGAGCACAGCTGACAAACGTGGCACCTATCAGCAACCACTCCTGTCAACTTGACAAGACAGAAGAATATGATAAAGACAAAATCACCAAGATCCAGAGCCCCTCTGACAAGGGATCTGAAAGTATGGAAATGCACCATCTTCCGGAAAAAGAATTCAGAATATAAGTCATAACCATGCTGATGGGTCTACAGAGAAATATGCAAGAGCTAAGGGAGGAAGTGAAGGATATCAGGAATGATAATGCAGAAATGAGACAAGCCATCGATGGGCTCAGCAGCAGACTTAACGACATGCAAGAGTCGGTTAATGCAATAGAAATCAGAGAACAGGATAAAGAGCAGCTGAGGCAGGAGAGATAAAAGGATCTCTAGGAATGAAGAATATTAAGAGAACTGTGTGACCAATCCAAAAGGGACAATATTCGCATTATAGGAGTAAAAGAGGAAGAAGAGAGAGAAAAAGCGATAGAAAGTGTCTTTGAAGAAATAATTTCTGAAAATTTCCCCATGCTGGGGAGGGAAATAGTCTCGCAGTCACTGGAAGCCCAGAGATCTCTTAACACAAGGGAGACCAGGAAGACAAAACCAAGACTCATAAAAATTAAAATGGCAAAGATCAAATATAAGGACAGAGTATTAAAGGCAGCTAGAGAAAGAAAAAAGATCACCTTAAAAGGAAAACCCTTCAGACTGACGTCAGACTTCTCAACAGAAACCTTACAGGCAAGACGAGAATGGCATGATATATTTAACCAATGAAACAGAAGGGCCTCGAACCAAGAATACTGTATCCAGCACGATTATCATTTAAATATGATGCCTGGATTAAACAATTTCCAGACAAGAAAAAGCTGAGAGAATTTGCCTCCCATAAAACACCTCTACAGCACATCTTAAAGGAACTTCTCTAGAGGGAAGCACTCCTAAGTCTAAAAAGCTGTAACAAGAGAAAATAAAATCATAGTCAAGAAAGCAGACCATCCAAAACTAACTAAAGGCAAAGAATAAAACATCCAGTATATAAGGAATGGAGGACAAAGAATAAGAAGGGAGAGAAATAAAGAAACACCAAGTTGTGTTTACAACAACTTAACAAGAAAGTTAAGTTAGATTGTTAGATAGTAAAGAAGCAACCCTTGAACCTTTGGTAACCATGAATCTAAAGCCAGCAAAGGCAATAAGTACATATCTTCTGATAATCACCGTAAACGTAAATGGACTGCATGCACCAAACAAAAGACACAGAGTAAGAGAATGGATAAAAAAGCAAGACACCTCTCTATGCTGCCTAAAAGAAACTCACCTCAAACACAAAGATATCGCCAGTTTAAAAGTGAAGGGATGGAAAAAGATATTTCATGCAAATAACAAGGAGAAAAAAGCGGGTGTTGCAGTACTTGTATCAGACAAAATAGACTTCAAAATGAAGAAAGAAGAAAGAGATAAAGAAGAACATTGCATAATGATAAAGGGGTCAATCCAACAAGAGGATATAACCATTTTAAATATATATGCACCCAACACAGGTGCAGGGGCATTTGTGAAACAAATACTAACAGAATTAAAGGAGGAAATAGACAGCAATGCATTCATCTTAGGTGATTTCAACACACCACTCACTCCAAGGGACAGATCAACCAGACAGAAAATAAGTAAAGACACAGAGGCACTGAACAACACACTAGAACAGATGGACCTAACAGACATCTACAGAAGTATACACGTAAAAGAAACTGGATACACATTCTGCTCAAGTGCACATGGAACATTTTCCAGAATAGTCCACATACTAGGCCACAAAAAGAACCTCAGTAAAATCGAAAATATTGAATTTCTGCCAACCAACCCCCGATCATAAAGGTATTAATCTAGAATTAAACTTTAGAAAGAAAACAAAAACGCTCACAAATAAATGGAGACTTAACAACATTCTCCTAATTAATCAAAGGGTTAATGACTGAAACAAAACAGAAATGAAAGAATATGTGGAGACAAATGAGAACAACACAAAGTCACAGCTTCTTTAGGACGCAGCAAAGGCACTTCTAAGAGGAAAGTATATTGCAATCGAGGCCTATCTAGAGAAAGAAGAACATTCACAAATGAATAGTCTAAAGACACAATTACTGAAATTGGAAAAAGAACAGCAAATGAGACCCACAGTCACCAGAAGGAGGGACATAATAAAGATCAGAGAAGAAATAAATAAAATTGAGAAGAATGATACAATAGAAAAAATCAATGAAACCAAGAGCTGGTCCTTTGAAAAAATAAACAAAATAGATAAACCCCTAGCAAGACTCATTAAGAGAAAAAGAGAAACTACACACATAAACAGAATAAGAAATGAGAAAGGAAAAATCACGATGGATCCCACAGAAATACAAAGAATTATAAGAAAATATGAGAATCTATATGATAACAAGCTGGAAAACCTAGAAGAAATGGACAATTTTTAGAAAAATACAACCTTCCATAACTGACCAAACAAGAAACAGAAAAACTAAACAGACCAAACACCAGCAACGAAATTGAAGAGGTATTCAAAAAACTCTCCAAGAACAAAACCCCTGGACCAGATGAATTTACCTCTGAGTTCTACCAGACATATAGGGAAGAAATAACACCCATTCTCCTTAAAGTTTTCCAAAAAATAGAAGAGAAGGGAATACTTTGCAACTCATTCAATGAAGACAGCATCACTCGAATACCAAAAATAGGCAAAGACCTCACCAAAAAAGAAAACTATATTCCAATATCCCTGATGAACATGGACGCAAAAATACTCAACAAAATATTAGCAAACCGAATTCAAAATACATCCAGAGGATCATACACCATGATCAAGTAGGATTCATCCCGTGATGCAAGGATGGTACAACATTCGAAAATCCATCAACATCATCCACCACATCAATAAAAAGAACAAAAACCACATGATCATCTCCATAGATGCTGAAAAAGCATTTGACAAATTTCAGCATCCATTCATGATTAAAACTCTCAACAAAATGGGTATAGACAGCAAGTACCTCAACATCATAAAGGCCATATATGACAAACACAGAGCTTACATCATACTGAATGGCGAGAAGCTGAAAGCTTTTCATCTATGATCACGAAGAAGACAGTGATGCCCACTCTCTCCACTGTTATTTAACATAGTACTGGAGGTCCTAGCCACGGCAATCAGACAAAACAAAGACATACAAGGCATCCAGATTCGTAAAGAAGAAGTGAAATTTTCACTATTTGCAGATGACATGATATTGTCCATAAAAAACCCTAAAGACTCCACTCCAAAACGACTAGAATTAATATCTGAATTCAGCAAAGTTGCAGGATACAAAATTAACACACAGAAATCTGTTGCTTTCCTATACACTAACAATGAACTAACAGAAAGAGAATTCAGCAAAACACTTCCATTCACAATTGCATCAAAAATAATAAAATACCTAGGAATAAACCTAATGGAGGAAGTGAAAGACCTGTACCCTGAAAACTACAAGACATTCCTAAGAGAAATTAAAGAGGACACTAACAAATGGAAATGCACCCCATGCTCTTTGGCTAGGAAGAATAAATATTGTCAAAATGGCTATACTACCCAAAGTAATCTACAGATTCAACGCAATCCCTATCAAACTACCAAGAGCATTCTTCAATGAACTCAAACAAATAATTCTAAAATTCAGATGGCACCACAAAAGACCCCAAATAACCAAAGAAATCCTGAGAAGGAGGATTAAAACATGGGGAATCATGCTCCCTGTCTTCAAGTTCTACTACAAAGCCACAGTAATCAAGACAATTTGGTATTGACACAAAACCAGACACACAGATCAGTGGAATAGAATAGAAAATCCAAACAACCTAAACAAATAAAATCAGTTAATATTTCATAAGGGAGCCTTGGATATACATTGGGGAGATGACGGCCTCTTCAGCAGCTTGTTTTGGAAAAACTGGACAGCTACATGTAAGAGAATGAAATTGGACTACTGTTTAACCCCATCCACAAAGGTAAACTCAAGGTCGATCAAAAACCTGAATGTAAGTCATGAAACTATAAAACTGTTATAAAAAAATAGGCAAAAAGCTCTTGAACATAAACATTTGAGACATTTTCATGAACATATCTCCCCGAGCAAGGGAAACAAAAGCAAAAATGAACAAGTGGGACTATATCAAGCGGAAAAGCTTCTTTACAGCAAAGGACACCATCAGTAAAACAAAAAGACATCCTACAGTATGGGAGAATATATTCATTAATGACATATCCGATAAGGGTCTGACATGCAAAACATATTAAGAACTCTCGCACCTGAACAAACAAAAAGCAAATAATCCATTTAAGAAATGGGCAGAGGACATGAATAGACACTTCTCCACAGAAGAAATTCAGATGGCCAACAGACACATGAAAAGATTCTCCACATCACTAATCATCAGAGAAATGCAATCTAAAACCACAATGAGATATCACCTCACACCAGTGAGGATGGCTAACATCCAAAACACAAACAACAGCAAATGTTGGCATGGATGTGGGTAAAAGGGAACTCTCCTACACTGCTGGTGGGACTGCCAATTAGTTCAACCATTGTGGAATGCAGTATGGAGGTTCCTCAGAAAACTCAAAATAGAAATACCATTTCACCCAGGAATTCCACTCCTAGGAATTTACCCTAAGAATGCAGCAGCCCAGTTTGAGAAAGACAGATGGACCCCTATATTTATCACAGCACTATTTACAATAGCCAAGAAATGGAAGCAACGTAAGATTCCATCAGTAGATGAATGGATAAAGAAGATGTGATACATATGCACAATGGAATGTTATTCAGCCATAAGAAGAAAACAAATCCTACCATTTGCAACAACATGGATGGAGCTAGAGGGTATTATGCTCAGTGAAATAAGTCAAGGTGAAAAAGACAAGTACAAAATAATTTCACCCATATGTGGAATTTATGAACTAAGGAAAAAAAAACTGAAGAAACAAAACAGCAGGAGACACACAGAACCCGAGAAAGGACAAATAGTTACCAAAGGGAAAGGGACTGGAGAGGATGGGGTGAAAGGAGGGGTTAAGGGGAAGAACGGACATTACGATTAGCAGATGTAATGTTCGGGGGGCACGGGGAGGGCTGTACAACCCAGAGAGGACAAGTAGTGAATCTTTGGCTTCTCACTACACTGATGGACAGTGACTGCAATGGGGTTGGGGGGGAACCTAATGAAGGGGGTAGTGTAATCACCATAATATTACTCATTTAATTGTAGATTAATGATATCAAAATAAATTATAAAAAAGGCAGCTCTTGCCACTACAACAGCTTTTTCCCCTGCAAAATGCGTTGAAATAAGCTTCAGAGAGAGTGGAAAATACTACCTTTTTGCAGCCTGCCTGGACTTTGAGGAAGTGGATGAACAAGGGCTGAGGCACAGAATTCATCAGGCTTTATCATTCAAACAACTTAAAGAGCAGAAAATGGCCTGCTCAACCAATGGAGCCACTGCTCCATTTAAACAAACTATGCTTGAGGCTTTTACAGCTGATGCTCTCCCACCCTCTGATTGGAAAGCTATTACACGAGCCAGTTTAAGTGGAGGAGATTATCTATTGTGGAGATCAGAATATGCAGAGCAGTGACAAAAGACAGCTGATATTAATAGAGCTCAAAATCATCCAGTAACGTTTGAAATGCTTATGGGGGAAGGACCCTGCAGTGATCTTAGCCGGCAGTTAGATTTCGATTATGCTGCCTATGCACAAATAAATGCCACTGCTAAGAAAGCTTGGATGAAACTGCCCTCATGGGGTCACAATCAGAAGATTTATCTAAAATTAGGCAAGCACCAGATGAGCCTTTTCAGGATTTTGTCTCTCATTTAATGCAAACATCTAGCAGATTGATAGCAGATACAGATGCAGGCCTTCTGCTTGTAAAACAATTAGCCTATGAGAATGCAAATTCTGAATGCCAGGCAGCTCTTCGCCCTTTCAGAAAAAAGGGCACAATTTCAGATTATATTAGTCTCTGTTCACACATCGGCCCAGGTTACACACAAGGATTAGCCATGGCCACCGCCCTTCAAGGGAAAACAGTCAAAAAGTGCTTTTCCAGCAGCAAGCTTCCAAAACAAGGAATTCTTCAGGGCCCCTTGGCAGCTGTTTTGAATGTGACAAATCGTTCACCAGATAAGGCAGTGCCAAAACAGAAATAGGATCGTGAGTCTTGGAGACATGGGAAGACAACCGGGTCTCTGTCCTCGCTGCAAACGAGGCAATAATTGGGTAAGAGAATGTAAGTCAAGAAGAGATGTAAATGGAAATAAACTAGATCAGGAACAGGGAAATGGGAGGAGGGGCCAGCCCCAGGCCAAAGAACACTGTTATGGGGCTCTGCAAGCCTTTGTGCCAAAGCAAGGATTTCTGTTTGTGACCTCTATCGATCCACCGCAGGCAGTGCCGGACGGGACCTCAGTCTCTCCTCCTACACAGCACTAACCCCAGAGATGGGCATTGCAAGCCCTTCCCAGAGGAGTGTATGAACCACTCCCTACTGGACGTGTAGGCTTATTATTAGGCAGAAGCAGTGCCACCATGGAAGGCCTTTCAGTAGCAGCAGGTGTGATAGACCCAGATTATAAGGGAGAAATAAAAATTATGGTTTATTTACCAGCAGCCATAACAGTCATTCAACACCCTCGGAGAATTGCACAATTAATTCTCCTTCCAAAAGTAGAATTTCCAAATACATAAAGGATAAAAGAGGTCAGGTGGGTTTTGGCTGGTCTGATGTGTATTGGGTTTACCCATTGGCAATAAAGGCCCAGAGTTAAAATTAACCACATAAAAAAAAATAAAGGGCTCTAAGATACTGGAGCTGGTGTGTCTGCTTTTGCCAGTGATCAATGGCCCTATGAGTGGCCTAAACAACCTACTGTGACACACCTTCAAGGCATAGACCAATGTCAAAATTCAGAGCAGAGTAGTGTTATCTTGTTATGGAAGGATAATGAAAATCATAGTGGCAACTTTCAACTGTATATAGTTCCCGGCCTTCCACCCAATCTATGGGGAAGACATGTTATGAAAGAAATGAGAGTATACCTGTATAGCCCCAATGAGAAAGTCACTACCCAATTATTAGACCAAGGACTTCTTCCCACACAGGGACTCGGGGCTAAGGGACAGGGCAACAGTCAACCTCTCATAACTCCCTCTAGAAGAGACAGGCAAGGACTAATATATATTTAATAGAGGCCTCTGAGCACCCTGCTCCCCATGCAGATCCAATAACATGGCTCAGCGAAACCCCTGTATGGGTGGATCAGTGGCCTCTTTCAGCTGAAATAATACCAGCGGCAGAGCTGCTAGTGCAGGAGCAACTCAACTGCGGTCATATAGAAACTTCCACTTCGCCATGGAACTCACCTATATTTGTTATCAAAAAGAAATCACGGAAGTGGAGGTTGCTACATGACTTAAGGAAGGTTAATGAAACGAAGGAATTAATGGGAGCATTACAACCTGGGCTCCGTTCCCCATCTGCTATTCCGCAGGGCACCTTTAAAGTGATATTTGATCTAAAAGATTGCTTTTATACCATCCGCCGGCAGAAAAAGATAGTAAAGCATTTGCCTTTAGTATGCCATCTGTTAATTTTAAAGACGCATGAAACGTTGTCAATGGAAAGTTCTTCCTCAAGGTATGGGAAATAGCCCGACCCTTTGCCAAAAGTCTGTAGCCAAGGCTATAGAATTAACCAGAAAGATATATAAACTAGTGTATATTATACATTATATGGATGATAGTCTCATTGCTCATCAGAATGAGCGGATAGTCCTCGCAGTCTTCAGTTCTATACAGAAAGATTGAGCTAATGTAGGGCTTGTTCTTGCTCTAGAGAAGATTCAAACTCAGCCGCCCTTTCAGGACTTAGGAAAAACTATGTATCCAAAGGTCATTCTACCTCAGCAAATACAATTAAGAAATGATAATGTGCAAACATTGAATGATTTTCAAAAATTACTAGGAGACATAAACTGGGTCCGACCTCATTTAAAATTATCTACAGCAGAATTAAAGCCTTTGTTTGAAATCTAAAAATGATCAGGACCCCACTTCTGCCAGAACACTCACTGCTAAAGGTAGAGCTGCCTTGGAAAAGGAAGAACAGGCCATAGAGAATCAGCAACTTTCATATATTGATTATTCAAAAGATTTAGAAGTTTGTGTGTTGAATTCCTCATATACCCCAACTGCTATAATATATCAGGAAGGACCTCTTTTGTGGATAGACCTCCCTGTCTCACCTGCGAAAGTACTTACCCCTGACCATGAAGCAGTGTACTGTAGTTCAGCTTGCCAGAGAATGTGCACATAGATACTTTCGCAGATCCAAATTACATCAAGGTCCCATTTAAGAAGGACCAGATTACTTGGTTGTTTGCCTTTTCTGATGCTTGGGAGCTGGCGTTTGCCAGCTTTGCAGGACAGATAGGTACCCATATG
This sequence comes from Smutsia gigantea, assembly GCA_032199065.1. Taxonomy (NCBI): domain Eukaryota; kingdom Metazoa; phylum Chordata; class Mammalia; order Pholidota; family Manidae; genus Smutsia; species Smutsia gigantea. The sequence goes on along the minus strand of JAVSCE010005588.1, from coordinate 187,332 downwards.
CCCAATATTAAGTTGCTTCAATTCGCAGACATACAAGAATTTATTTTTCCAAAAATAGTCCGTAAAGCACCTATTGTAGGAGCTGAGAATGCTTTTACTGATCGCTCCTCAAATGGAAAAGGTCTTTGTATTTAAAAACTAAACTTACACATTTTTCAGTTCTTTTGCAGCTTTGTTTTCTGCTACCCCCACTGAGCCTTTCAACTTATGGACAAGTCAGTCAATATGTTGCAAAAGCTATTCCCCCCAGAAACTGCTGCAGCTATAGAATCTCTCAATATAGAAATAAGAAATTTATTCACACAAATACAAACACATGTACACAGTCACAAAGTCCCCTCTCTGTGGGACACATCAGAGCACACACAGGCCTACCAAGTGCCTTATCCTCAAGAAATGCTAAGGTGACACTGCTACCCGGAATGTTTTCCTCTCATAATTACAGCAAGCTCAGGAATCCCATGCTTTATATCATCAAAATAGTCAACGTTTAAGACAATTCTAAATTTCCTAAGAGTCTGCCAGACAGTTGTAAAGCAATGTCCCAGATATCCCACTTATCACACTGTTCAACACCAGGGAGTGAGCTCCCGGGGTATTGTGCCTAATCAGCTGTGGCAGATGGATGTTACAAAAATACCTGTTTTTGGAAAACTTAAGGATGTCCATATTTTTATAGATACCAATTCTGGCTTTCTTATGGCAACAGCACAAACTGGAGAAGCCACTAAATACATTATAGCCCATTGCTTAAAATGCTTTGGCATTACAGGAGTGCCAAAAGTGATTAAAAGAGACAATGGGACCGGCTATGCCAGCCGCACATTTCAACATTTCTGCAAGCAATTTCAAATCCTTCACAAAACAGGTATTCCCTATGATCACCAAGGACAGGGTATTGTGGAAAGGACACAGAGTACCCTGAAGCATCAGCTTCAAAAAATAGAAAAGGGGGAGTTATACCCAGGAAATCCCACAAACTATTTAAACCATGCACTTTTTATTTAAAATTTTCTCTCTGTAGATGCACAGAGCAGGTCTGTAGCGGATAGATTTTGGCATCCAAAAACAAAAGATTCATATGCTATGGTGAGGTGGAAGGATCCTCTCACGGGTCAATGGAATGGCCCAGATCCAGTACTAATCTGGGGACGACGGCATGTTTGTGTTTTTCCACAGGATGCAGAAGGAGCCAAGTGGCTCCCAGAAAGATTGGTCCGCCATGCTGAAGCTCATATTCCTCTGCATTCTCCTGACCACCGCAGGAGCCAACCACACACACAGGGCATTTGTGCCAGACCCTCCAATCCTCCACCCAGCATTTTGGGATGGCCCAGGGATCATTGTCCTGGTCAATGATACCAGGATTCTGGGCCATCCTTCCACTTCCAGGAATTCTCCGGCCATGAGCCCTTATCAGAATTATTCAGCCTAAGGAAAAGGAATGCCAGGGTGCTTCCATGCTTGGCGTTCTGACAATTGTATCAAAGTTATGGACAACAAAATAACAGAGTGCTCATGCCTGCACTGAATATGTCCTATCCTGGGATGACTAACGATTCCAGAGTAAATCTAAAGTAGACTATGACCATCGACATCCTTTGTCCCCTCAGCAAGTGCCTTACTGTGGCACAGAAAATACGAGGTTTAATGGAACAATCTTCTGGACCGGTTGTGTTGAAAGAACCCAAAAGCGGTGTAATGTGTCAACAGGGCACCATTGGGAATGGTCTACCTGTGACAATTGTTCAGATCATCAGCTGATGGCTGGAATGTGGTGGTCTAGTAATGGACATCCTCAAACTTATGCTTGAAGCTGGCAGCAGCGTCAGGATGATGGGTAAACATGAATGATCAAAATGAGTAGTGGGGTTTTAATGTTAATGCAAAAGATTTTACAGTGCTTTCTTGTGTGAATCCCTATTATGGTCTATTAATTGGTGAAGTCTATGTAAATGTGGGGAATAATTCATAATTCAATGTAGGCTGTAATAATTGTAACTTTACTTCTTTTGTAACTTCTATCAGAAATTCGTTCTGCAGATTTTGTAGATAATTTGGCTCATAATTTCTCTTGCCTGGGCCACCTAGAATCAAGTGATTTCAAGGGGGAACATAAGCTAAAGGCTTTACAGCATACGTGCTTTACTTGGGTGATCAAGTTAATGTGTTGAATACTAGAAAGCTACATCAAGAGATAGTAGCTATCCAAGAGGCAATATTAAACTTGTCATCAGAAAAATTAGCATAAGAGTTTTTAGAAAGTTTAAGAACAAAATAGCTCCTGAACTCCTTCATTGTATGTGCTGTAATGCTCTTTCTTCTACTTATATTGGTACCTGCTGCAGTACGTTTCGTAGAAAAAGTGCTGAAGCAAATATATGGAAGCCTCCACAAACAAAAACTTATCACTCATTAACCACCCCAGCCAATTTTGGCTTTGGAGGCTGGATATCCAATGACGGGTAAAGCAAGAAGGGGAGGGACCAACCTATGACAGAGAATGGGTCATGCAAACCTCAGCCAAATGACGGGTAAGGACATCACCGTTTTTGACCTACATAAGACAGGCACAGTCATCCCATGCATTCAAGCATTTTAAAAAATAAAAAAGGGGGAGATTTCGAGAGCGGTTGGGACAGAAGGAGCAAGAGTACAGGACAGGACTATTTGTGTTTTTGTGCCTTGTCTCGATCTAAGGCGTGAACCAGGCCTGACTCTGAAATAAACCTTGAAAATTTCCTAAACTCCAGGAACAAGTATCTCAGGAATGCAGTGACATCTTATCTCAAGGCCACCCACCTGGACCAGCCGATTGTATTGTTCTGTAGGCAATTCAGGTGTATATAAGCCATCCCAGATTAAAGCTTTTTTTCATTCTGCATTCTGTACCAGACAGTTTGCCCTCCGGTTGTCTTGTATATAGAGCCCAACGCCCCCACTCAGGAACTCTTCGACAACCCTGGCAGGCCCTGGCATGTTTCAATGGAATCAAATGTTACGAAATGGAACGGAATGTTGTGGAATTGCATGGAATGGAATGGAATGAGGTGGAATGCAACTGAATGTTGTCCAAAGAAATAGAATGTTGGGGAAAGGATGAAATTTTAAGTAATGGAATGGTATTTTGTGGACTGGAATCGAATCTTCAGCAATAGAATGAAATAGAATGATTGAAATGGAATGGGATTTTGTGTAATGGAATGGAATGTTATGGTGTGAAGTTAAATGTTGATTAATAGAAGTGAATTTCAATGAATGGAATGGAATGCTAGGTAACAGAACGAAAATAATGTGTTGGCGTGGAATTGAATGTAATGGAATGGAATGGAATGTTGTGGAATTGAATGGAATGTTATGGGCAGGAATAGAATACTATGGAATGCAATGGAATGTAGTGGAAAGCAATGGAAATTTCAAAGGAAAGGAGCGTGAAGGAATGGAAAGTAATTTTGTGGACTGGAATGGAATTTATGCCATGGAATGAGATACAGTATTTGAAATTGAATGGGATGTTGTGTAATCGAATGGAATGTTATGGTATGAAGTGGAATGTTGATGAATAGAACCGATTTTCAACGAATAAAATGGAATGTTAGGAAACAACGGGAATAATGTGTTTGAATAGAATCAAATATTATGGAATGGAATTGAATGTTGTGGAATTGAATACAATGGTAAGGAATGGAATGGAATGCTGTGAAATGCTATGGCATGTTGTGGAAAGGAATAGAACATTGGGGAAATGAAAGGAATTGAATTTTGTGAATTGAAATTGAATCCTATGCAGCAGAACGGAGTAGAATGGTTGAAATGGGATGGTGATCTGTGTAATTGAATGGAACATTGTGTTATGAATTGGAATGTTAATTAATAGAACCAAATTTTACTGAACCAATGGAATGTTATGTAAATGATACGGAATAATGTGTTCGAATGGAATCGAATGTTAAGGAATGGAATGGAATATTGTGGAATTAATTGGAATGCTGTGAAATGGAATGGTATGTTGGGGAAGGAACTGAAGGTTAAGGAGTAGAATGGAATTTTGTGGATTGGAATGGAATCTTATGCCATAGAATGAAATAGAATGTTTGAAATGGAATTCGATGCTGTTAAATGGAATTGAATGCTATGGTATGAAATGGAATGTTGATTAAAAGAACCGAATATTAAAGAATGGAATGGAATGTTAGGTAAAAGAACGGGAATAAGTGTTTGAATGGCAAGGAAAGTTACGAAATGCAATGAATTGTGGAATTGAATGAAATGTTTGGAATGAAATGGAATGCTGTGGAATGCAATGGAAAGTTGTGGATATATATAGAATGTTTGGGAAAGGCATGGAAGTTAAGGAATGGAATGGAGGTTTGTGGATTGGAATGGAATCTTATGCAATGGAATGAGATACAATGTTTGCAATTCAATGGGATGCTGTGTAATGGAATGGAATGTTATGGTATGAAGTGGAATGTTGATTAATAGAAATGAATTTTAATGAATGGAATGGAATATTAGGTAACAACACGGGAATGCATTGGAATGGAGTCGAATGTTATTGAATGTGTTGGAATGTGGTGGAATTAAATGGAATGTTATTGAATGGAATGGAATGATGTGGAATGCAATGGAAAGCAGTGGAAATGAAGAGAATGTTGGGGAGAGGAATGAAATGGAATGCTGTGGAATGCAAAGGAATATTGTGGAAAGGAATTGAATGTTGGGGAAAGGAATGGATTGTGAAGAAATTGAATGAATTTTCTGGGTTGGCATGGATTGTCATGCAATAGAATGAATTAGAATGTTGTTTAATGGAATGGAACGTTATGGTGTGAGGTGGAATGTTGAGTAGAAGAAAATTTTGAAGAATGAAATGTAGTGTTAGGTAATAATAGGAATAACGTGTTCAAATGGAGTCAAATGTTATGGAATGGAATGCAATGTTGTGGAATGGAATGGAATGCTGTGGAATGGAATGGAATGCTGTGGAAAGAATATAATGTTCGGAAAGGATTGGAAGTTAAAGGAATAAAATTTAATTTTGAGGATTGGAATGGAATGAAATAGAATGTTTGAAATGGGCTGGAATGTTGTATAATCGAAAGGAAAGTAATGGTGTGAAGTGCAATGTTGATTAATAGAAACGAATTTTGAAGAATGGTATGGAACGTTTTGTAAAAGAAAGGGAATAATGTGTTGGAGTGGAATCGAATGTAATGGAAAGAATCTAATGTTTTGGATTGGAACGGAATGTTGTTGAATTGAATGGAAAGTTACGGAATGGCATGGAATGCTGTGGAATGGAATGGAATGTTGCAGAAGGGAATAGAATGTTAGTGAAAGCAATTGAAGGTTAAGGAATGGAATCGAATTTTGTGGATTGAAATGGAAACTTATGCCATGGAAGGAGATACAATGTGTGCATTGAATGGGATGTTTTGTAATCAAATGGAAACTAATGGTATGAAGTGGAATGTTGATTAACAGAACCGAATTTCAAAGAATGGAATTGAATATTAGGTAACAGAATGGGAATAATGTGTTTGAATGGAAACAATGTTATGCAATGGAATTGAATGTTGTGGAATTGCATGCAACGTTAAGGAATGGAATCGAATGCTGTGGAATACCATGGCACGTTGTGAAATGGAATAGAACGTTGATGAAAGGAATGGGAGGTTAAAGAATGGAATGGAATTTTGTGGATTGGAATGGAATCCTATGCAATAGAACGAAATAGAATTGTTGAAATGGAATGGTGTTCTGTGTAATCGAATGGAATATTATGATATGAATTATAATGTTAGTAGAACCGAATTTTACAGATTCACTGGAGACGTATGTAGTAGGACAGGAATAATGTCCTGGAATGGAATTGAATGTTAAGGAATGGAATTGAATATTGTGGAACTGAATGGAATACTTTGGAATGGAATGGAATGTTGGGGAAGGAATAGAATGTTGGGGAAATGAAGGGAATGTTAATGAATGAAATGAAATTTTGTGGTTTGGAATGGAATCTTATTCAATAGAATGAAATAGAGCGTTTGAAATGTAAACGAATGTGCTGTGATCGAATGGAATGTTATGGGATGACATGGAATGCACAATAATAGAACTGAATTTTAATTAATGTATGGAATATTATGTAACAGAATCTGAATAAAGTTTTGGAAATGAATCGAATTTTTGGAATGGAATGAAATGTTGTGGAATTGAATGGAATGGAATGGAATTTGTTGGAATGCAATGTAATGTTGTGGGAACGAGTAGAATGTTGGAGAAAGAAAGGAAGGTTAAGAAAAGGAAATTATTTTTGTGGAGTAGAATGGAAACTTATGTAACATAATGAAATTGAATATTTGAAATGGAATGGAATGCGGTGTACTCGAATAGAATGTTATGGTATGAAGTTTAAAGTGCATTAACCGAATCGAATTTTAATGAATGGAATGGAATGTTATGTAACATAGAGAATAATGATTTAGAATGCAAAGGAATGTTATGGAAGTGAGTGCAATGTTGCGGAATTAAAAGCAATGTTATGGAATGGAATGGAAGCTGTGTGATGCCATGGATTGTAGTGTAAAGGAATGGAATGTTGGGAAAGGAATGGACGTAAAAGGAATGGAATAGAAACTGTGAATTGCAATGGAATCTTATGGAATGGAATGAAATAGAATTGATGAAATGGAGAATGTTTTATAATCGAATGCAGTGTTATGAAGTGCAATGATGATTAATATACTGAATTTTAATGAACGGTATGGAAATTTGTAAAAGAATGGGAATAATGTGTTGAAATGGAATCGAATGGAATGGAAAAGAATGGAATATTTTGGAATGGAATGGAATGTTGTGGAATTAAATGGAAAGTTACAGAACGGAATGGCATGCTGTGGAATGCCATGGAATGTTGTGGAAAGGAATAGAATTTTAAGGAAAGCAATGTTAGGTTAAGGAATGGAGTGGAATTTTGTGGATAGGAATGGAATCTTATGAAGCAGAAGGAAATATAATGAATTGAAAAAGAATGTTGTGTAGTCAAATGGAATGTTATGCTATCAAGTTTAATGTTGAAAAATAGGACCAAATTTTAATGAATGGAATTTAATGTTATGCAACAGAACGGGAATGATGTTTTGGAATGGAATCGAATGTAATGGTATGGTATGGATTGTTTTGGAATGGAATGGAATGTTACAGAATGGAAAGAAGTGCTGTGGAAGGCCCTGGAATGTGGTAAAATAGTTTAAAATGTTGCAGAAAGGAATGAAATATCCAGGAATGGAATGGAATTTTGTCGTATGGAATGGAATCTTATGCAATGGAATGAAGTAGAATGTTTTCAATGGAATGGAATGCTGATGAATGGTAAGGAATGTTATGGTATGAAGTGGAGTGTTGATTATTAGAACCGAATTTTGAAGAATGAAAGGGAATGTTAAGTAATAATTGGAATAACGTGTTCGAATTGTGTAGAATGTTACGGAATGGAGTGCTATCTTGTGGACTGGAAAGGAATGCTGTGGATTGGAATGGAATGTTGTGGAAAAGAATAGAGTGTTGGGAAAGGAATGGACGTTAAAGGAATGAAATAGAATTTTGTGGAGTGAAATGACATAGAATATTTGAAATGGACTGGAATGTTATTTATTCGAATGGAATGTTATGGTGTGAAGTGCAATATTGATTAATAGAACCGAATTTTGAAGAATGTTACGGAATATTTTGTAAAAGAATGGCAACAATATGAAGTAATGGAATCGAGTGGAAAGGAAAGGAATGGAATGTTTTGGCATGGAATGGTAAGTTGTGGAATGGAATGGAATGCTGTGGAATGCAATGGACTGTTAAGGAATCCAATAAAATGTGTCGAATTGAATGGAATATTATTGAATGGAATGAAATCCTGTTTAATGGAATGCAATCCTGTGTAATGAAATGGAATGTTGTTGAAAGCAATAGAATGTTGTGGAAATGAATGGAGTGTGACGGAATGGAACGGAATTATGTGGATTTGCATGGAATGTCATGCAGTAGTATGAATTAGATTGATGTTTAATGGAATCGAACGTTATTGTGTGCCGGGGAATATTGAATAGAAGATATTTTTGAAGAATGGAATGCAATGTTCGGTAATAATCAGAGTAACGTGTTCAAACGGAGTCAAATGTTATGTAATAAAATGCTATGTTGTGGAATGGAATGGAATGTTGTGGAAAGGAATAGAATGCTGTGAAAGGATTGGAAGTTATAGGAATGGAATGGAATTTTGTTGTTGGAATGGAATGAAATAGAATGTTTGAAATGGGGTGGAATGTTGTATAATCAAACGGAAAGTAATGGTGTGAAGTTCACTGTTGATTAATAGAACCGAATTTTGAATAATGGTATGGAACGTTTTGTAAAATAATGGGAATAATGTGTTGTAGTGAAATTGAATGGACTGGAAAGGAATGGAATGTTTTGCAATGGAATGGAATGTTACAGAATGGAATGAAGTGCTGTGGAATGCAATGGAATGTTGGGGAAGTGAATGGAATGTTAGTGAAAGGAATGGAAGGTTAAGGAAAGTAATGGAATTTTGTGGACTGAAATGGAAACTTATGAAACAGAATGAAATAGAATGAATTGGAAAGGAATATTGTGTAATTGAATGGAATTTTATGCTATGAAGTGCAGTGTTGATTAATAGAACCAAATTTAATGAATGGAATATAATGTTATCCAACAGAATGGGAATAATGTGTTGGAATGGAATAGAATGTTATGGAATGCAATGCAATGGAATCCTGTGGAATGCAATGGAATGTTTTGGAATGGAATACAATGTTGCCGAAAGGAAGGAAAGTTTAAGGAATATAATGGAATTTTGTGGTTGCGAATGGAATCCTATGTAATGGAATGAAATAGAATGTTTGAAATGGAAAGGAATGTTTTCTGATCGAATGAAATGTAGTGGGATGAAGTGGAATGTTGATTAACAGAAAAGAATTTTAATAAATGGAATGCAATGTTAGGTAAGAGAACGAGAATAATGTGTTGGTATGGAATTGAATCTTATGGAGCGGAATGGAATGTGGTGGAATTGAATGGAATGTTATGGAAAGGAATGGAATACTGTGGAATGCAATGGTATGTTGTGTAAAGCAATAGAAGGTTGGGGAAGGAATAGAGGGTGAAGGAATGAAGAACAATATTGTGGATTGGAATAAAAAATTATGCAATGGAAGTAGATAAAAGGTGTGCAATGAATGGGATGTTCTGTAATCAAATGCAATGTGATAGTATGAAGTGGAATGTTGATTAACAGAACCGAATTTCAAAGAATGGAATGGAATGTTAGGTAACTAATGGGAATAATGAGTTTGAATGGAAAAAAATGGTATGCAATGTAATTGAATGTTGTGGAATTGCATGCAAAGTTAAGGAATGGAAAGGAATGCTGTGGAATGAAATGGCATGTTGTGGAGAGGAATAGAACGTTTGGGAAAGGAATGGGAAGTTAAGGAATGGAATTGAATTTTGTGGACTGGAATGAATCCTATGCAATAGAACAAAATAGAATGGTTGAAAAGGAATGGTGTTCTATGTAATCGAATGGAATATTATGATAAGAATTGGAATGTTAATAAAACCGAATTTTACTGAATCAATGGAGAGATATGTAATAGTACAGGAATAATGTGTTGGAATGGAATTGAATGTTAAGGAATGGAATTGAATATTGTGGAATTGAATGGAAAGCTTTGGAATGGAATGGAATGTTGGGGACAGGAATAGAATGTTGGGGAAATGAATGGAATGTTAAGGAATGAAAAGGAATTTTGTTGTTTGGAATGGAATCTTATTCAATAGAATGAAATAGAGCATTTGAAATGGGATGGAATGTAGTGTAATCGAATGGAATGTTATGGGATGACGTGGAACGCAGAGTAATAGAACTGAATTTTAATTAATGTATGGAATTCTTGGTCACAGAATGGGAATAAGGTTTTGGAAATGAATCGAATGTTATGGAATGGAATGGAATTTTGTGGAATTAATGGAATGTTCTGGAATGCAACAGAATTTGGTGGAATGCAATGGAATGTTGTGGGAAGGAGTAGAATATTGGAAAAGGAAGGGAAGGTTAAAGAACGGAATGGAATTTTTTGGCTTGGAATGGAAACTTATGCCACATATTGAAATAGAATGTTTGAAATGGAATATAATGTGGTGTAATCGAATTAAATCTTATGGTATGAAGGTTAAAGTACATTAACAGAATCGAAGTTTAATGAATGGAATGGAATGGAATGTAACACAAAGGGAATAATGTGTTCGAATGCAATGGAATGTTTTGGAATGGAGAGCAATGTTGTGGAAATTAAAGGAATGTTATGGAATGGAATGGATGCTGTGGATTCAATGGATTGTAGTGTAAAATAATAGAATTTTGGGAAAGGAATGGATGTAAACGGAATGGAATAGAATCTTGTGAATTGCAATGGAATCTTAAGGAATGGAATGAAATTTGAATATATGAAATTGGGAATGTTTTATAATCGAATGCAATGTTATGGTATGAAGTGCAATGTTGATTAATACAGTGAATTTTAATGAATGGTATGGAATATTTTGTAAAAGAATCGAATAATGTGTTGAAACGGATTTGAATGGAATGGAAAGGAAAGGAATATTTTAGAATGGAATGGAATGTTGTGGAATTAAATGGAATGTTAAAGAATGGAATGGAATGCTGCGGATTGCAATGGAATGTTGTGGTAAGAAATAGAATGTCAGGGAAAGCAATGTTAGGTTAAGGAATACAATGGAATTTTGTGGATAGGAATGGAATCTTATGAAACAGAAGGAAATATAATGAATTGAAAAGGAATGTTGTGTAGTTGAAAGGAATGTTATGTGATCAAGTGTAATGTTGAATAATAAGGACCAAATTTTATTGAATGGAATGGAATGTTATGCAACAGAACGGGAATGATGTGTTGAAATGGAATCGAACGTAATGGAATGGTACGGAAAGTTCTGGAATGCAACGGAAAGTCATGGAATAGAATGGAATGCAGGGGAAGGAAATGGAATGTGGCAGAAAATGGTAGAATGTTGCGGAAAAGAATGAAATGTTAAGGAATGGAATGGAATTTTCTGGTGTCGAATGAAATCTTATGCAATGGAATGAAATAGAATGTTTTCAGTGGAATGGAATGTTGATGAATGGTAAGGAATGTTGTGATATAAGTAGAATGTTGATTATTAGAACCGGATCTTGAGGAATGGAAGGGAATGATAAGTAATAATCAGAATAACATGTTCGAATGGAGCAGAATGTTATGGAATGGAGTGCTATCTTGTGGAATGGAAAGGAATGTTATGTTGTGGAAAAGAATAGAGTGTTGGGAAAGAATGGATATTAAAGAATGATATGGAATTTTGTGGATTGGAGTGACAAAGAATGTTTGAAATGGACTCGAATGTTGTATAATCGAATGGAAAATAATTGTGGAAGTGCAATGTTGATTAATAGAACCGAATTTTGAAGAATTTTATGGAATGTTTTGTAAAAGAATGGGAATAATGTGTTTGGAATTGAATCGAATGGAACGGAAAGGAATGGAATGATTTGGAATGTAATGGTATGTTATGGAATGGAATGGAATGCTGTGGAATGCAATGGAATGTTTATGAATGGAATAAGATGTGTGGAATTGAATGGAATATTACGGAGTGGAATGCAATCCTGTGGAATGAAATGGAATGTTGTGGAAAGCAATAGAAAGGTGTGGTAGAGAATGTACTGTGAAAGAATGGAATGGAATTTTGTGGATTTGCATGGAATGTCATGCAATGGTATGAATTAGAATGTTGTTTAATGGAATGGAATGTTATGGTGTGAGGTGGAATGTTGAATAGAAGAGCATTTTGAAGAATGGAATGCAATGTTAGGTAATAATCTGAATAAGGTGTTCAAATGGAGTCAAATGTTATGTAATGGAATGCTATGTTGTGCAATGGAATCGAATATTGTGGAAAGGAATGGAATGTTGTGGAAAGGAATAGAATGTTGGGAAAGGATTGGAAGATAAAGGAATGGAATGGAATTTTGATGATTGGAATGAAATGATATAGAATGTTTGAAACGGGCCGAATGTTGTATAATCGAATGGAAAGTAATGGTGTGACTTCTAATGTTGATTAATAGAACCGAATTTTGAAGAATGGTATGGAACGTTTTGTAAAAGAATGGGAATAATGTGTTGTAGTGCAATCAAATGTAATGGAAAGGCATGGAATGTTTTGGAGTGGAAAATGTTGACGATAGGAATGAAAGCTTAAGTAATATAATGGAATTTTGTGGTTTCGAATGGAATCCTATGTAATAGAATGAAATAGAATGTTTGAAATGGAAAGGAATGTTGTGTGATAGAATGAAATGTAGTGGGATGAAGTTGAATGTTGATTAACAGCAAAGAATTTTAATGAGTGGAATGGAATGTTAGGTAAGAGAACGAGAATAATGTGTTTGTATGGAATTGAATCTTATGGAAAGGAATGGAATATTGTGGAATTGAATGGAATGTTATGTAATGGAATTGAATGCTGTGGAATGCACTGGTATGTAGTGGAAAGCAATAGAACGTTGGGGAAGGAAGAGGGTGAAGGAATTGAAAGGAATTTTGTGGATTGGATTGGAGAATTATGCAAAGGAAGGACATACAATGTATGCAATGAATGGGATGTTCTGTAATCAAATGGAAGGTGATGGTATGAAGTGGAATGTTCAATAACAGAACCGAATTTCAAATAATGGAATGGAATTTTAGGTAGCAGAATGGGAAAAATATGTTTCAATGGAAACAATGTTATATAATGCAAATGAATGTTGTCGAATTGTATGCAATGTTAAAGAATGGAATGTAATTCTGTGGAATGCCATGGCATGTTGTGGAAAGGAATAGAACGTTGGGGAAAGGAATGGAGGTTAAGGAATGGAATGGAATTTTGTGAATTGGAATGGAATCCTATGCAAAAGAACGAAATAGAATGTTTGAAAAGGAATGTTGTTCTGTGTAATCGAATGGAATATTATGATAAGAATTGGAATGTTAACAGAACCGAATTTTACTGAATCAATGGAGAGGTATGTAATAGTACAGGAATAGTGTGTTGGAACGGGATTGAATGTTAAGGTTTGGAAATGAATATTGTGGAATTGAATGGAATGCTTTGGAATGGAATGGAATGATGGGGACAGGAATAGAATGTTGGGGAAATGAATGGAATGTTAAGGAATGAATTGGAATTTTGTGGCTTGGAGTGAAATCTTATTCAATAGAATGAAATTGAGCCTTTGAAATGGGATGGAATGTAGTGTAATCGAATGGAATGTTATGGGATGAAGTGGAACGCAGAGTAATAGAAGTGAATTTTAATTAATGTATGGAATGCTTGGTAACAGAATGGGAGTAAGGTTTTGGAAATGAATCGAATGTTATTCAATGGAATGGAATTTTGTGGAATTGAATGTAATGTACTGGAATGGAATGTAATTTGGTGGAATGCAATGGAATGTTGTGGGAGGGAGTAGAATGTTGGAGAAAGGAAAGGGAGGTTAAGGAAAGGAATGGAATTTTGTGGATTGGAATGGCAACTTATGAAACATATTGAAGTAGAATGCTTGAAATGGAATGGAATGTGGTGTAATCGAATAGAATGTCATGGTATGAAGTTGAAAGTACATTAACAGAATAGAATTTTAAGGAATGGAATGGAATGTTATGTAACACAAAGGGAATAATGTGTTCAAATGCAATGGAATGTTACGGAATGGAGAGAAATGTTGTTGAATTTAAAGGAATGTTATGGAATGGATTGGATGCTGTGGAATGCAATGGATTGTAGTGTAAAGAAATAGAATGTTGGGAAAGGAATGGAAGTAAAAGGAATGGAATAGAATCTGTTGTATTGCAATGGTATCTTAAGGAATGGAATGAAATGGAATATATGAAATGGAGAATGTTTTATAATTGAATGCAATGTTATGGTATGTAGTGCAATGCTGATTAATGCACTGAATTTTAATGAATGATATGGAATATTTTGTGAAAGAATGGGAATAATGTTTTGAAATGGAGTCGAACGGAATGGAAAGGAATGGAATGTTTTGGAAAGGAATGGAATGTTGTGGAATTAAATGGAATTTTACAGAATGAAATGGAATGCTGCCGATTGCAATGCAATGTTGTGGAAAGGAATTGAATGTTAGGGAAAGCAATGTTAGGTTAAGGAATACAATGGAATTTTGTCAATGGGAATGGAATCTTATGAAACACAAGGAAATATTATGAATTGAAAAGGAGTGTTGTGTAGTCGAATGGAATGTTATGCTATCAAGTGTAATGTTGAATAATAGAACCAAATTTTAATGAATGGAATGGAATGTTATGCAACAGAACGGGAATGATGTGTTTGAATGGAGTGGAATGTAATGGAATGGTATGGAATGTTTTGGAATGCAATTGAAAGTCATGGAATGGAAAGGAATGCAGTGGAAGGCAAAGGAATGTGGCAGAAAAGTGTAGAATGTTGACGAAAGCAATGAAATGTAAAGAAATGAAATGGAATATTGTGGTAAGGAATGGAATCTTATGCAATGGAATGAAATAGAATGTTTTCAATGGAATGGAATGTTGATGAATAGTAAGTAATGTTATGGTATGAAGTGGAATGTTGATTATTAGAACCGAATATTGAAGAATGGAAGGGAATGTTAAGTAGTAATCGGAATAACATGTTCGAATGGAGTAGAATGTTATGGAATGGAGTGCTATCTTGTGGATTGGAATGGAATGTTGGGGAAAAGAATAGAGTATTCGGATAGGAATGGAAGTTAAAGGAATTAAATGGAATTTTGTGCTCTGCAATGACATAGAATGTTTGAAATGGACTGGAATGTTGTATAATCGAATGGAATGTTATGGTGTGAAGTGCAATGTTGATTAATAGAAACGAAATTTGAAGAATATTATGGAATGTTTTGTAAAAGAATGGGAATAATGTTCTGGAAAGGAATCGAATGGAAGGGAAAGGAATGGAATGTTTTGGATTGTAATTGTAAGTTACGTAATGGAATGCAAAGCCGTGGAAAGCAATGGAAAGTTTACGAATGGAATAAGATGTGTAGAATTGAATGGAATATTATGGAATGGAATGCAATACTGTGGAATGAAATGGAATATAGTGGAAAGCAATAGAAAGGTGTGGAATTGAATGGAGTGTGAAGGAATGGACTGGAATTTTGTGGATTTGCATGGAATGTCATGCAATAGTATGAATTAGAGTGTTATTTAATGGAATGGAATGTTATGGTGTAATATGGAATGTTGAATAGAAGAGAATTTTGAAGAATGGAATGCAATGTTAGGTAATAATCGGAATAACGAGTTCAAATGGAGTCAAATGTTATGTAATGGAATGCTATGTTGTTTAATGGAATGGAAAGCTGTGAAACGGAATGGAGTGTTGTGGAAAGGAATAGAATGATGGGAAAGGATTGGAAGTTAAAGGAATGGAATGGAATTTTGAGGTTTGGAATGAAATGAAATGGAATGTCTGAAATCGGCTGGAATGCTGTATAATCGAATGGAAAGTTATGGTGTGAAGTGCAATGTTGATTAATAGAACTGAACTTTGAAGAATGGTATGGAACTTTTTGTAAAAAATGGGAATAATGTGTTGGAGTGTATTCGAATGGAATGGAAAGGAATGGAAAGTTTTGGAATGGAACGGAATGTTACAGAATGGAATGGAGTGCTGTGGCATGCAATGGAATGTTGCGGAAAGGAATAGAATGTTAGAGAAATTAATGGAAGGTTAAGAAATGGAGTGGAATTTTGTGGATTGAAATGAAAACTTATGAAACAGAATGAAATAGAATGAATTGGAAAGAAATGTTGTGTATTTGAATGGAATTTTATGCTATGAAGCGCAATTTTAAAAGAACCAAATATAATGAATGGAAGATAATGTTATACAACAGAATGGGAATAATTTGTTGGAATGGAATAGAATGTTATGGAATGGAATGCAATGGAATGCTGTGGAATGCAATGGAATGTTTCGGAATGGAATACAATGTTGCTGAAAGGAATAAAAGGTTAAGGAATATAATGGAATTTTGTGGTTTGAATGGAATCCTTGTAATAGAACGAAATAGAATGTTTTAATGGAAAGGAATGTTGTGTGATCGAAAGAAATGTAGTGGGTTGAAGTAGAATGTTGATTAACAGACAAGAATTTTAATGAATGTAATGGAATATTAGGTAAGAGAACGAGAATCATGCGTTGGTGTGGAATTGAATCTTATGGAATGGAATGGAATGTTGTGGAATTGAATGGAATGTTATGGAAACGAATGGAATGCTGTGGAATTCAATGGTATGTTGTGGAAAGCAATAGAAAGTTGGGGAAGGAGTAGAGGGTGAAGGAATGAAGAGGAATTTTGTTAACTGGAATCGAAAATTATGCAATGGAAGGAGAGAAAATGTGTGCAATGAATGGGATATTCGGTAATCAAATGCAATGTGATGGTATGAAGTGGAATGTTGATTAAGAGAACCGAATTTAAAGGAATGGAATGGAAAGTTAGGTAACAGAATGGGAATAATGAGTTTGAATGGAAACAATGTTTTGCAATGCAAGTGAAATTTGCGGAATTGCATGCAACGTAAGGAATGAAATGGAATTATGTGGAATGCCACAGCATGTTGTGGAAAGGAATAGAACGTTGGGGAAAAGAATGGAGGTTAAGAAATGGAATGGAATTTAGCGGACTGGAATGGAATCCTATACAATAGAATGAATTAGAGTGGTTGAAATGGAATAGTGTTCTGTGTAATCGAATGGAATATTATGATGAGAATTGGAATGTTAATAAAAAAGAATTTTACTGAATCAATGGAGAGGTATGTAATAGTATGTGTTGGAATCGAATTGAATATTAAGGAATGGAATTGATTACTGTGGAATTGAATGAAATGCTTTGGAATGGAATGGAATGTTGGGGACAGGAATAGAATGTTGGGTAAATGAATGGAATGTTAAGGAATCAAACGGAATTTTGTGGTTTGGAATGGAATCTTATTCAATAGAATGAAATAGAACATTTGAAATGTGATGGAATGTGGTGTAATCGAATGGAATGTTATGGGATGAGGTCGAATGCAGAGTAATAGAACTGAATTTTAATTAATGTATGGAATGCTTTGTAACAGAAAGGGAATAACGTTTTGGAAATGAATTGAATGGAAAGTTCTGGAATGCCATGGAATTTGGTGGAATGCAATGGAATGTTGTGGGAAGGAGTAGAATGTTGGAGAAAGGAAAGGAAGGTTAAGGAACGGAATGGAATTTTGTTGCTTGGAATGGAAACTTATGCAACATATTGAAATAGAATGTTTGATATGGAAAGTAATGTGGCGTAATTGAATAGAATGTTATGGTACGAAGTTGAAAGTACTTTAACAGAATCGAATTTTAATGAATGGAATGGAATGTTATGTAACACAAAGGGAATAATGTGTTCGAATGCAATGGAATGTTAAGGAATGGAGAGCAATGTTGTGGAATTTAATGGAATGTTATGGAATGGAATGGATGCTGTGGAATGCATTGGATTGTAGTGTAAATGAATAGAATGTTGGGAAAGGAACGGTTGTAAAAGGAATGGAATCGAATCTTGTGAATTGCAATGGAATCTTATGGAGTGGAAAGAATTAGAATATATGAAAATGAGAATGTTTTATAATCGAATGCAATGTTATTGTATGTAGTGCAATGTTGATTAATATACTGAATTTTAATGAATGATATGGAATATTTTGTTAATGAATAGAATAATGTGCTGAAATGGAATCGAATGGAATGGAAAGGAATGGAATTTTTTGGAATGGAATGGAATGTTGTGGAATTAATTGGATTGTTACAGAATGGAATGGAATGCTGTGGATTGCTAAGGAATGTTGTGGAAAATAATAGAATGTTAGGGAAAGCAATGTTAGGTTAAGGAACGGAATCTAATTTTGTGGATAGGAATGGAATCTAATGAAACAGAAGGAAATATAATGAGTTGAAAAGGAATGTTGTGTAGTTGAATGGAATGTTACGCTATCAAGTGTAATGTTGAATAATAGGAACAAATTTTAATGAATAGAATGGAATGTTATGCAACAGAACGGGAATGATGTGTTGGAATGGAATCGAATTGAGTGGAATGGTATGGAATGTTTTGGAATGAAATGGAATGTCCTGGAATGGAATGGAATGCAGTGGAAGGCAATGGAATGCAGCAGAAATGTGTGGAATGTTGCGGAAAGGAATGAAATGTTAAAGAATGGAATATAATTTTGCAGTACGGAAAGAAATATTATGCAGTGGAATAACATAGAATGTTAGAAATTGACTTGAATGTTGTTTAATCATATGGAATGTTATAGTGTGAAGTGCAATGTTGATTAATAGAACCGAATTTTGAAGAATGTTATGTAATGTTTGATAATAGAATGGGAATAATGTGTTGGAATGAAATCGAAAGGAACAGAAAGGAATGGCATGTTTGGAATGTAATCGTAAGTTATGTAATGGAAGGAATGCTGTGGAATGCAATGGAAGATTTAGGAATGGAATAAGATGTGTTGAATTGAATGGAATTTTATGGAATAGTATGCAATGCTGTGGAATGAAATTGAATGTTGTGGAAAGCAATAGAAAGTTGCAGAAATGAATGGAGTGTGAAGGAATCGAATGGAATTTTGTGGAATTGCAGGGAATGACATGCAATAGTATGAATTAGAATTTTCTTTAACGGAATGGAATGTGATGGTGTGAGGTGGAATGATGGATAGAAGCGAATTTTGAAGAATGTAATGTAATGTTAGGTAATAATCAAAATAACGTGTTCAAGGGGAGTCAAATATTATGTAATGGAATGGTACGTTGTGGAATGGAATGGAATGCTGTGGAATGGAATGGAATGTTGTGGAAAGGAATAGTATGTTGTGAAAGGATTGGAAGTTAAAGGAATGGAATGGAATTTTGAGGATTGGAATGAAATGAAATAGAATGTTTGAAATGGGCTGGAATGTTGTATAATAGAATGGAAAGTTATGGTGTGAAGTGCAATGTTGATTAATAGAACCGAATTTTGAAGAATGGTATGCAATGTTTTGTGAAAGAGTGGGAATAATGTGTTGCCGTGGAATCGAATGGAATGGAAAGGGGTGGAATGGTTTGTTACAGAATTGAATGGAATGCTGTGGAATGCAATGGATTGTTGTGGAAAGGAATAGAATGTTAGTGAAAGCAATAGAAGTTTAAGGAATGGAAAGTAATTTTGTGGATTGAAATGGAAACTTATGAAACAGAATGAAATAGAATGAATGTGAAAGGAATGTTGTGTAATTGAATGGAATTTTATGCTATGAGGTGCAATGTTGATTAATAGATCCAAATTTAAGGAATGGAATGGAAAGTTATGTAACAGAATGGGAATAATGTGTTGGAATGGAATTGAATGTTATAAAATGGAGTGCAATTTAATGCTGTGCACTGTAATGGAATGTTTCAGGATGGAATAGAATGTTGCGAAAGAATGAAAGGTTAAGGAGTGGAATGGAATTTTGTGGTTTCGAATTGAATCCTATGTAACAGAATGAAATAGAAAGTTTTAAATGGAAAGCAATGTTCTGTAATCGAATGTAATGTAATGGGATGAAGTAGAATGTTGATTAACAGAAAAGAATATTAATGAATGGAATGGAATGTTAGGTAAGAGAATGAGAATAAAGTGTTGGCATGGATTGAATGTTATGGAATGGAATGGTATGTTGCGGAATTGAATGGCATGTTATGGAAAGGAATTTAATGCAGTGGAATTAAATGAATGTTGTGGAAAGCAATAGAACGTTGGGGAAGCAATGGAGGGTGAAGGAATGGAAAGGAATTTTGTGGATAGGAATGGAAAATTATGCAATGGAAGGAGATACAATATGTGTAATTGAATGGGATGTTCTGTAATCAAATGGAATGTAATGGTATGAAGTGGAATTTTGATAAATATAACCGAATTTTGAAGAATGTTATGGAATATTTTGTAAAAGAATGGGAATAATGTGTTGGAATATAATCGAATAAAATTGAAAGGAATTTAGTGTTTTGGAATGGAGTGGCATTTTGTGGAATGCCATGAAATATTGTGGAAAGGAATTGAATGTTAGGGAAAGCAATGTTTGGTTAGGGAATGGAATGGGATTATGTGGATAGGAATGGAATCTTATGAAACCGAAGGAAATATAATGAATTGGAAAGGAATGTTGTGTATTCGAATGGAATGTTATGTTATCAAGTGTAATGTTGAATAATATGACCAAATTTTAATGAATGGAATGGAATGTTATGCAACAGAACGGGAATGATGTTTACGAATGGAGTCGAATATAATGGAATGGCTTGGCATGTTTTAAAATGTAACGGAAAGTCATGGAATACAATGGGAGGCAATGGAATGTGGCAGAAAGTTGCAGAATGTTTGGGAAAGAAATGAAATGTTAAGAAATTGAATGGAATTTTGTGGTATGGAATGGAATATTATGCAATTTAATGAAATATAATGATTGAATTGGAAAGGAATGTTGTGTTATCGAATTGAATGTGATGGTGTGAAGGGATTGCTGATTAATAGAACCGAATTTTAATGAATGGTATGAAATGTTTTGTAACTGAATAGGAATAATGTGTTACAATGGATTCTAATGTTGTGGAAAGGAATGAAATGTTGTGGTATTGAATGGAATGTTATGGAATGGAAGAGAATGCAGTGGAATGCAGTGGAATGTTGTGGAAGGGAATTAAATGTTGTGGTATTGAATGGAATGTTAAGGAATGAAATGGAATTTTGTTGTTTGTAATGGAATCATATTCTATAGAATGAAACAGAGCGTTTGAAAATGGATGGAATGTAGTGTAATCGAAAGGAATGTTACGGGATGTAGTGGAACGCAGAGTAATAGAACTGAATTTTAATTAAAGTATGGAATGCTTTGTAACAGAATGGGAATAAGGTTTTGGAAATGAATCGAATGTTATGGAATGGAATGGAATGTTGTGGAATTGAATGGAATGTTCTGGATTGGAATGGAATTTGGTGGAATGCAATGGACTGTTGTGGGAAGGAGTAGAATATTGGAGAAAGAAAGGAAGGTTAAGGAAAGGATTGGAATTTTGTTGATTGGAATGGAAACTTATGCAACATATTGAAATTGAATGTTTGAAATGGAATGGAATGCGGTGTAATCGAATAGAATGTTATGGTATGAAGTTGAACGTATATTAAAAGAATCGAAGTTTAAAGAATGGAATGGAATGTTGTGCAACACAAAGGGAATAATGTGTTCGAATGCAATGGAATGTTATGGAATTGAGAGCAATGTTGTGCAATTTAAAGGAATGATATTGAATGGAATGGATTCTGTGGAATGCAATGGATTGTAGTGTAAAGGAATAGAATTTTGGAAAAGGAATGGACGTAAAAGGAATGGAATAGAATCTTGTGAATTGCAATTTAATCTTATGGAATGGAATGAAATAGAATATATGAAAATGAGAATGTTTTATAATCGAATGCAATGTTATGGTATGAAGTGCAATGTTGATTAATATACTAAATTTTAATGAATGGTATGGAATGTTTTGTGAAACAATAGTAATAATGTGTTGAAATGGAATGGAATGGAATGGAATGGAATGGAATGGAATGTTGTGGAATTAAATGGAATGTTACAGAAAAGAACGGAATGCAGCGGAATGCAATGGAATATTGTGGAAAGGAGTGGAATGTTAGGGAAAGCAATGTTAGGTTAAGGAAAGGAATGGAATTTTGTGGAATAGAATGGAATCTTATGAAACAGAAGGAAATATAATGAATTTAAAAGGAATGTTGTGTAGTCGAATGGAACGTTATTCTATCAAGTGTAATGTTGAATAATAGGACCATGTTTTAATGAATTGGATGGAATGTTATGCAACAGAACGGGAACGATGTGTTGGAATGGAATCGAATGTAATGGAATGGTAATAAATGTTATGGAATGCAATGGAAAGTCATGAAAAGGAACTGAATGCAGTGGAAAGCAATGGAATGTGGCAGAAAATTGTAGAATGTTGTGGAAAATAATGAAATGTTAAGTAATGGAATGGAATTTTATGGTATGCAATGGAATGGAATGTTGATGAACGGTAAGGAATGTTATGGTTTGTAGTGAAATGTTGATTATTAGAACTGAATTTTGAAGAATGGAATGGAATGTAAAGTATTAATCGGAATAACTTGTTTGAATGGAGTGGAATGTTATGGAATGGCGTGCTATCTTGTGGAATGGAAAGGAATACTGTGGATTGGAATGGAATGTTGTGGATAAGAATAGACTGTTGGGAAAGGAAAGGAAGTTAAAAGAATGAAATGAATTTTGTGGATGGTAATAACATAGAATGTTTGAAATGGACTGGAATGTTGTATAATCGAATGGAATGTTATGGTGTGAAGTGCAATGTTGATTAATAGAACGGAATTTTGAAGAATGTTATGGAATGTTTTGTAAAACAATGGGAAAAATGTGTTGGAATGAATCGAAAGGAACGGAAAGGAATGGAATGGAATACTGTGGAATGCAATGGAATGTTTAGGAATGGAATAAGATGTGTGGAATTGAATGGAATATTATTGAATGGAGTGCAATGTTATGGAATTTAAAGGAATGTTATGGAATGGAATTGATGCTTTGGAATGCAACGGATTGTAGTGTAAAGGAAAAGAATGTTGGGAAAGGAATGTACGTCAAAGGAATGGAAAAGAATCCTGTGAAAGGCAATGGAATCTTATGAAATGGAATTAAATATAATATATGAAATGGAGAATGTTTTATAATTGAATGCAATGATATGGTATGAAGTGAAATGATGATTAATATACTGAATTTTAATGAACGGTATGGAATGCTTGGTAAAAGAACGGGAATAAAGTGTTGAAATGGATTCGAATGGAATGGAAAAGAATGGAATGTTTTGGAATGGAATGCAATGTTGTGGAATTAAATGGAAAGTTACAGAACCTAATGGCCTGCTGTGGAATGCCAAGGAATGTTGTGGAAAGGAACATAATTTTAAGGAAAGCAATGTTAGGTTAAGGAATAGAGTGGAATTTTGGGATAGTAATGGAATCATATGAATTAGAAGGAAATATAATGAATTGAAAAGCAATGTTGTGTAGTCGAATGGAATGTTACGCTATCAAGTTTAATTTTGAATAATAGGACCAAATTTTAGTGAATGGAATTTATGGTATGCAACAGAACGGGAATGATGTGTTGGAATGGAATCGAATGTAATGGAATGTTATGAAATGTTTTGGAATGCAATAAAATGTCATAGAATGGAATGGAATGCAGTGGAAGGCAATGGAATGTGGCAGAAAAGTGTAGAATATCGTAGAAAGGAATGAAATGTCAAGGAATGGAATGGAATTTGTGGTATCTTATGTAATCTTATGCATTGGAATGAGATAGAATGATTTCAAGGGAATGGAATGTTGATGAATGGTAAAGAAAGTTATGGTGTGATGTGCAGTGTTGATTAACAGAACCGAATTTTGAAGAATGTTATGGAATGTTTTATAAAACAATGGGAATAATGTGTTGGAATGGAAACGAATGAAACGGAAAGGAATGGAATGTTTTGGAGTTTAATGGTTAGATAAGGAATGGAATGAAATGCTGTGTATTGCAATGGAATGTTTACGAATCGAATGAGATATGTGGAATTGAATGGAATGTTATGGAATGGAGTGCAATGTTGTGGAATTTAAAGGAATGTTATTGAATGGAATGGATGCTGTGGAATGCAATGGATTTAGTGTAAAGGAATAGAATGTTGGAAAAGGAATGGACGCAAAAGGAATGGAGTAGAATCTTGTGAATTGCAATGGAATCTTATGTAATGGAATTAAATATAATATATGAAATGGAGAATGTTTTAAAATCGAATGCAATGTTATGGTATGAAGGGCAATGATGACTAATATACTGAATTTTAATGAACGATATGGAATGTTTTGTAAGAGAATGGGAATAATGTTTTGAATTGGAATGGAATGGAATGGAAAAGAATGGAATGTTTTGGAATGGAATGGAATGTTGTGGAATTAAATGGAAAGTTACAGAACGGAATGGCATGCTGTGGAATGCCATGGAATGTTGTGGAAAGGAATAGAATTTTAAGGAAAGCAATGTTAGGTTAAGGAATGGGATGGAATTTTGTGGATGGGAATGGAATCTTATGAAGCGGAAGGAATTATTGTGAATTGGAATATAATGTTGTTTAATCGAATGGAATGTTATGCTATCAAGTGTAATGTTGAAAAATAGGACCAAATTTTAATGAATGGAATGGAATGTTAAGCAACAAAACGGGAATGATGTGTTGGAATGAAATCGAATGTAATGGAATGGTAAGGAATGTTTTGGAATGCAATAGAATGTCATGGAATTTAATGGAATGCAGTGGAAGGCAATGGAATGTGGCAGAAAGTTTTAGAATGTTGGGGAAAGGAATAAGTGTTAAGGAATGGAATGGAATTTTGTTGTATGGAATGGAATCTTATGCAATGGAATGAAATACAATGTTTTCAATGGAATTTAATGTTGATGAATGGTAAGGAATGTAATGGTATGAGGTGGAATGTTGATTATGAGAACCGAATTTTGAAGAATGGAAGGGAATGTTAAGGTATATTCGGAATAACGTGTTCGAATGGAGTAGAATGTTACGGAATGGAGTGCTAACTTGTGGAATGGAAATGAATGCTGTGGATTGGAATGCAATGTTGTGAAAAGAATAGAGTGTTGGGAAAGGAATGAAGTTAAAGGAATGAAATAGAATTTTCTGGATTGGAATGACATAGAATGTTTGAAATGAACTGGAATGTTCTTTAATCGAATGGAATGTTATGGTGAGAAGTGCAATGGTGATTAATAGAAACGCATTTTGAAGAATGTTATGGAATGTTTTTAAAAGAATGGGAATAATATATTGGAATGGAATCGAATGGAATGGAAAGGAATGGAATGTTTTGGAATGTAATGGTAAGTTATGGAACGAAATGGAATGCTATGGAATGCAATATAATGTTTGGGAAGGGAATAAGATGTGTGGAATTCATTGGAATATTATTGAGTGGAAGGCAATCCGGTGGAATGAAACGGAATGTTGTATAAAGCAATACAAAGTTTTGGAAATGATTTTAGTGTAAAGCAATGGAATGGAATTTTGTGGATTTGTATGGAATGTCATGCAATAGTACGAATTAGAATGTTGTTTAATGGAATGGATTGTTATGGTGTGAGGTGGAATGTTGAATAGAAGAGAATTTTGAGGAATGGAATGCAATGTTATGTAATAATCGGAATAACGTGCTCAAATGGAGTCAAATGTTATGTAATGGAATGCTATGTTGTGGAATGGAATGGAATGCCGTGGAATGGAATGGAGTGTTGTGGAAAGGAATAGAATGTTCTGAAAGGATTGGAAGTTATAGGAATGGAATGGAATTTTGTGGCTTGGATTGGAATGAAATAGAATGTTTGAAATGGGGTGGAATGTTGTATAATCAAATGGAAAGTAATGGTGTGAAGTACAATGTTGATTAATAGAACCGAATTTTGAATAATGTTATGGAACGTTTTGTAAAAGAATGGGAATATTGTGTTGGAGTGGAATCGAATGGACTGGAAAGGAATGGAATGTTTTGGAATGGAATGGAATGTTACAGAATTGAATGAGGTGCGGTGGAATGCAATGGAATGTTGGGGAAGTGAAAGGAATGGAAGGTTAAAAATTGGAAAGGAATTTTGTGGATTGAAATGGAAACTTATGAAACAGAATGAAATAGAATGAATTGGAAAGGAATGTTCTGTAATTGAATGGAATTTTATGCTATGAAGTGCAATGTTGATTAATAGAACCAAATTTAATGAATGGAATATAATGTTATGCAACAGATTCTGAACAATGTGTTGGAATGGTATAGAATGGTATGGAATGGAATGCAATGGAATACTGTGGAAAACAATGGAATGTTTCCGAATGGAATACAATGTTGCCGAAAGGAATGAAAGGTTAAGGAATGGAATGGAATTTTGTGGTTTCAAGAGAAATCTTATGTAATAGAATGAAATAGAATGTTTGAAATGGAAAGGAATGTTGTGTGATCGAATGAATATATTGGGATGAAGTAGAATGTTGATTAACAGAAAAGAATTTTAATGAATCAAATGGAATTTTAGGTAAGAGAATGAGAATATTGTGTTGGTTTGGAATTGAATCTTATGGAATGGAATTTAATGATGTGGAATTGAATGGAATATTATGGAAAGGAATGGAATGCTGTGGAATGCAATGGAATGTTGTGGAAAGCAATAGAAAGTTGGGGAAGGAATGGAGGGTGAAGGAATGGAAAGGAATTTTTGGTTTGGAATGGAAAATTATGCAATGGAAGGAGATACATTGTGTGCAATGAATGCGATATTCTATAAACAAAAGGAATGTAATGGTACGAAGGGAATGTTGATTAACAGAACCGAATTTCAAAGAATGGAATGGCATGTTAGGTAACAGAATGGGAATAATGTGTTGGAATGGAAAGAATGTTATGCAATGGAATTGAATGTTCTGGAATTGCATGCAACATTAAGGAATGGAATGGAATGCTGTGGTATGCCATGGCATGTTGTGCAAAGGAATAGAACGTTGGGGACAGGAATGGGAGTTCAAGCAATGGAATGGAATTTTGTGGATTGGAATGGTATCCTATGCAATAGAACGAAATTGAATGGTTGAAATTCAATGGTGTTCTGTGTAATCGAATGGAATATTATGATAGAATTGGAATGTTAACGGAACCGAATTTTACTGAATCAATGGAGAGGTATGTAATAGTACAGGAACAATGTGTTCCAATGGAATTGAATGTTAAGGAATGGAATTGAATATTGTGGAATTGAATGGAATGCTTTGGAATAGAATGGAATATTGGTGAAGGAATAGAATGTTGGGGAAATGAAAGGAATGTTAAGGAATGAAATGGAATTTTGTGGTTTGGAATGGAATCTTATTCTATAGAATGAAATAGAGCGTTTGATAATGGATGGAATGTAGTGTAATCGAAAGGAATGTTATCGAATGAAGTGGAACGCAGAGTAATAGAACTGAATTTTAATTAATGTAAGGAATGCTTTGTAACATCATGGGAATAAGATTTTGGAAATGAATCGAATGTTATAGAATGGAATTTAATTTTGTGAATTTGAATGGAATGTTCTGTATTGGAATGGAATTTTGTGGAATGCAATGGAATATTGTGGGAAGGAGTAGAATGTTGAAGAAAGGGAAGGAAGGTTAAGGAAAGGAATGGAATTTTATTGATTGGAATGGAACCTCATGCAACATATTGAAATAGATTGTTTGAAATGGAATGGAATGCGGTGTAATCGAATAGAATGTTATGGTATGAAGTTGAAAGTACCTTAACAGAATCGAATTTTAATTAATGGAATGCAATGTTATGTAACACAAATGGAATAATGTGTTCGAATTGAAAGGAATGTTATGCAATGGAGAGTAATGTTGTGGAATTTAAAGGAATGATATGGAATGGAATGGATGCTGTGGAATGCAATGGATTGTAGTGTAACGGAATAGAATGTTGGGAAAGGAATGGACGTAAAAGGAATGGAAAAGAATCTTGTGAATTGCAATGGAATTTTATGGAATGGAATTAAATATAATATATGAAATGGAGAATGTTTTATAATCTAATGCAATGTTATGGTATGAAGTGAAATGATGATTAATATACTGAATTTTAATGAACGGTATGGAATGTTTTTTAAAAAATGGGAATAATGTGTTGAAATGGATTCGAATGGAATGGAAAGGAATGGAATGCTGTGGAATTAAATGGAATGTAATGGAATGTTGTGGAAAGGAATAGAATGTTAGGGAAGGCAATGTTAGGTTAAGGAAGGGAATGGAATTTAGTGGATAGGAATGTTGTGTAGTTGAATTTAATGTTATGCTATCAAGTATAATGTTGTATAATAGGAAAATGTTAATGAATGGAATGGAATGTTATGCAGCATAACGGGAATGATGTGTTGGAATGGAATTGAATGTAATGGAATGGTATGGAATGTTTTGGTATGCAATGGAAAGTCATGGAATGGAACTGAATGCAGTGGAAGGCAATGGAATGTGGCCGAAAAGTGTAGAATGTTGCGGAAAGGAATGAAATGTTAAGGAATGGAATGGAATTTTATGTTATGGAATGAATCTTATGCAATGGAATGGAATGTTGATACAAGGTAAGGAATGTTATGGTATGAAGTGGAATGTTGATTATTAGAACCAAATTTTGAAGAACGGAATGGAATGTTAAGTAATAATCGGAATAATGTGTTTGAATGGAGCATATTGTTACGGAATGGAGTGCTATTTGTGGAATGGATAGGAATGCTGTGGATTGGAATGGAATTTTGTGGAAAAGAGTAGTTTTCGGAAAGGAAAGGAAGTTAAAGGAATGAAATGGAATTTTGTGGATTGTAATAACATAGAATATATGAAATGGACTGGAATGTTGTATAATCGAATGGAATGTTATGGTGTGAAGTGCAATGTTTATTAATAGAACCGAATTTTGAAGAATGTTATGGAATGTTTTGTAAAACAATGGGAATAATGTGTTGGAATGGAATCGAATGGAACGGAAAGGAATGGAATGTTTTGGAATGCAATGGAATGTTTAGGAATGGAATAAGATGTATGGATTTGAATGGAATGTTATGGAATGGAGTGCAATGTGGTGGAATTTAAAGGAATGTTATGGAATGGAATGGATGGTGTTGAATGCAATGGATTGTAGGGTAAAGGAATAGAATGTTGGGAAAGGAATGGACGTAAAACGAATGGAATAGAATCTTGTGAATTACAATGGAATCTTATGGAATGAAATTAAATATAATATATGAAATGGAGAATGTTTTGTAATCGAATGAAATGTGATAGTATGAAGTGAAATGATGATTAATATATTGAATTTTAATGAATGGTATGGAATATTTTGTAAAAGAATGGGAATAATGTGTTGAAATGGAATCGAACGGAATGAAAGGAATGGAATGTTTTCGACTGGAATGGAATTTTTTGGATCTAAATGGAATGTTACAGAAAGGAATGGAATGCTGCAGAATGCAATGGTATGTTGTGGAAAGGAATAGAATGTTAGGGAAAGTAATGTTAGGTTAAGGAATACATTGGAAGTTTGTGGATAGGAAAGGAATCTTATGAACCAGAAGGAAATATAATGAATTGAAAAGGAATGTTGTGTAGTCGAATGGAATGTTATGCTATCATTGTAATGTTGAATAATAGGACCAAATTTTAATGAATGGAATGGAATGTTATGCAACAGAAGGGGAATGATGTGTTGGATGGAATCGAATATAATGGAATGGTTGGGAATGTTTTGGAATGAAATGGAAAGTCATGGAATGCAATGGAATGCAGAGGTAGGATGGAATGTGGCAGAAAAGTGTTGAATGTTGTTGAAAGGAATGAACTGTTAAGGAAAGGAATTGAATATGTGGTATGAAATGGAATCTTATGCAATGGAATGAAATAGAATGTTTTCAATGGAATGGAATTTTGATGAATGGTAAGGAATGTTATGGTATGAACTGGAATGTTGATTATTAGAACCGAATTTTGAAGAATGGAAAGGAATGTTAAGTAATATTCGGAATAACGTGTTCGAATGGAGTAGAATGTTACGGAATGGAGTGCTATCTTGTGGAAAGTAAAGGAATGCTGTGGACTGGAATGGAATATTGTGGAAAAGAACAGAGTGTTGGGAAAGGAATGGAAGTTAAAGGAATGAAATAGAATTTTGTGGACTGGAATGACATGGAATGTTTGAATGGACTGTAATGTTGTTTATTCGAAAGGAATGTTATGGTGTGAAGTGCAATGGTGATTAATAGAACCGAATTTTGAAGAATATCATGGAATGTTTTGTAAAAGAATGGGAATAATTTGTTGGAATGGAATCGAATGGAATGGAAAGGAATGGAATGTTTAGGAATATAATGGTAAGTTATTGGATGGAAAGGAATGCTGTGGAATGCAATATAATGTTTAGGAATGGAATAAGATGTGTGGAATTGAATGGAATATTATGGAATGGAATGCAATCCGGTGGAATGAAATGGAATGTTGTGGAAAGCAATAGAAAGTTTTGGAAATGATTGGAGCGTGAAGGAATGGAAGGGAATTTTGTGGATTTGCATGGAATGTCATGCAATAGTTTGAATTAGAATGTTGTTTAAAGGAATGGCATGTTATGGTGTGCGGTGGAATGTTGAAGAGAAGAGAATTTTGAAGAATAGAATTCAATGTTAGGTAATAATCGGAATAACGTGTTCAAATGGAGTCAAATGTTATGTAATGGAATGTTATGTTGTGGAATGGAATGGACTGTTGTGGAATGGAATGGAATGTCGTGAAAGGATTGGAAGTTATAGGAATGGAATGGAATTTTGTGGTTTGGAATGGAATGAAGTAGAACGTTTGAAATGGGGTGGAATGTTTTATAATCAAATGGAAAGTAATGATTTGAAGTGCAATGTTGATTAATAGAACCGAATTTTGAATAATGGTATGGAACGTTTTGTAAAAGAATGGGAATAATATGCTGTAGAGGAATCGAACGGACTGGAAAGGAATGGAATGTTTTGGAATGGAATGGAATGTTACACAATGGAATGAAGTGCTGTGGAATGCAATGGAATGTTGGGGAGGTGAATGGAATGTTAGTGAAAGGAATGGAAGTTTAAGGAATGAAATGGAACTTTGTGGATTGAAATGGAAACTTATGAAACAGAATGAAATAGAATGAATTGGAAAGGAATGTTGTGTAATTGAATAGAATTTTATGCTGCGAAGTGCAATGTTGATTAATAGAACCAAATTTAATGAATGGATTATAATATTATCCAACAGAATGGGAATAATGTGTTGGTATGGAATAGAATGGTATGGAATGGAATGCAATGGAATACTGTGGAATACAATGGAATGTTTCGGAACGGAATACAATGTTGCCGAAAGGAATGAAACATAAAGGAATGTAATCCAATTTTGTGGTTTCGAATGGAATCCTATGTAATAGAATGAAGAAGAATGTTTGAAAAGGAAAGGAATGTTGTGTGATCAAATGTAATATAATGGGATGAAGTAGAATGTTGATTAACAGAAAAGAATTTTAATGAATCGAATGGAATTTTAGGTAAGAGAATTAGAATAATGTTTTGGTATGGAATTGAATCTTATGGAATGGAATTTAATGTTGTGGAATTTAATGGAATATTATGGAAAGGAATGGAATGCTGTGGAATGCAATGGAATGTTGTGGAAAGCAATAGAAAGTTGGGGAAGGAATGGAGGGTGAAGGAATGGAAAGGAATTTTTGGATTGGAATGCAAAATTATGCAATGGAAGGAGATACATTGTGTGCAAGGAATGCGATATTCTATAATCAAAAGGAATGTAATGGTACCAAGGGAATGTTGATTAACAGAACCGAATTTCAAAGAATGGAATGGCATGTTAGGTAACAGAATGGGAATAATGTGTTGGAATGGAAAGAATGTTATGCAATGGAATTGAATGTTGTGGAATTGCATGCAACGTTAAGGAATGGAATGGAATGCTGTGGTATGCCATGGCATGTTGTGCAAAGGAATAGAACTTTGGGGACAGGAATGGGAGTTAAAGCAATGGAATGGAATTTTGTGGATTGGAATGGAATCCTATGCAATAGAACAAAATAGAATTGTTGAAATGCAATGGTGTTCTGTGTAATCGAATGGAATATTATGATAAGAATTAGAATGTTAATAGAACTGAATTTTACTGAATCAATGGAGAGCTATGTAATAGGACAGGAAGAATGTGTTGGAATGGAATTGAATGTTAAGGAATGGAATTGAATATTGTGGAATTGAATGGAATGCTTTGGAATGGAATGGAATGTTGGGGAGATTAATACAATGTTTTGGAAATGAATGGAATGTTACGGAATGAAATGGAATTTTGCGGTTTGGATTGGATTCTTATTCTATAGAAGGAAACAGAGCGTTTGAAAATGGATGTAATGTCGTGTAATCGACAGGAATGTTATGGGATGAAGTGGAATGCAGAGTAATACAACTGAATTTTAATTAGTGTATGGAATGCTTTGTAACAGAATTGGAATAAGGTTTTATTAATGAATCGAATGTTATGGAATGGAATGGAACTTTGTGGAATTGAATGGAATGTTCTGGATTGGAATGGAATTTGGTGGAATGCAATGGAATGTTGTGGGTATGAGTAGAATGTTGGGGAAAGGAAAGGATGGTTACGGAAAGGAGTGGAATTTTTTGGATTTTAATGGAACGTAATGCAACATATTGAAATAGAATGTTTGAAATGGAATGGAATGTGGTGTAATCGAATAGAATGTTATGGTATGAAGTTGAAAGTACATTAACAGAATCGAATTTTAATGAATGGAATGGAATGTTATGTGACCCAAAGGGAATAATGTGTTCGAATGCAATGGAATGTTATGGAATGGAGAGCAATGACGATTAATATACTGAATTTTAATGAATGGTATTTAATATTTTGTAAAAGAATGTTAATAATGTGTTGAAATGGAATCGAATGCAATGAAAGGAATGGAATGTTTTGGAATGGATTGGAATGTTGTGCATCTAAATGGAATGTTACAGAACGGGATGGAATGCTGCGGAATGCAATGGTATGTTGTGGAAAGGAATAGAATGTTAGGGAAAGCAATGTTAGGTTAAGGAATGGAGTTTAATTTTGTGGATAGGAATGGAATATTATGAAACAGAAGGAAGTATAATGAATTGAAAAGGAATGTTGTGTAGTCGAATGGAATGTTATGCTATCAAGTGTAATGTTGAATAATACGAAGAAATTTTAATGAATTAAATGGAATGTTATGCAACAGAACGGGAATGATGTGTTCGAATGGTTTCAAATGTAATGGAACGGTAGGGAATGTTTTGGAATGCAATGGAAAGTCATGGAACGGAATGGAATGCAGAGGAAGAATGGAATGTTGCAGAAAACTGTAGAATGTTGCGGAAAGGAATGAACTGTTAAGGAATGGAATGGAATTTTGTGGTATGGAATGGAATCTTGTGCAATGGAATGAAATAGAATGTTTTCAATGGAATGGAATGTTATGATATGAACTGGAATGTTGACTATTAGAACCGAATTTTGAAGAATGGAAGGGAATGTTAACTAATATTCGGAATAACGTGTTCGAATGGAGTAGAATGTTACGGAATGGAGTGCTATCTTGTGGAATGGAAAGGAATGCTGTGGACTGGAATGGAATGTTGTGGAAAAGTATAGAGTGTTGGGAAAAGAAAGGAAGCTAAAGGAATGAAATGGAATTTTGTGGATCGTAATAACATAGAATGTTTGAATGGACTGGAATGTTGTTTAATCCAGTGGAAAGTAATGGTGTGAAGTACAATGTTGATTAATAGAGACGAAATTTGAGAAATGGTATGGAACGTTTTATAAAAGAATGGGAATAATGTGTTGTAGTGGAATCGAATGGAATGGAAAGGAATGGAATGTTTTGGAATGGAATGGAATGTTACGGAATGGAATGGAGTGCTGTGGAATTCAATGGAATGTTGCGGAAAGGAATGGAATGTTAGTGAAAGCAATGAAAGTTTAAGGAATGGAATGGAATTTCAGGAATGAAATGGAAACTTATGAAACAGAATGAAATAGAATGAATTGGAAAGGAATGTTGTGTAATTGAATGGAATTTTATGCTATGAATTGCAGTGTTGATTAATAGAACCAAATTTAATGAATGGAAGAAATTTTATACAACAAAATTGGAATAATGGGTTGGAATGGAATAGAATGTTATGGAGTGGAATGCAATGGAAGGCTGTGTAATGCAATGGAATGGTTCGGAATGGAATACAATGTTGCCGAAAGGAATGAAAGGTTAAGAAATATAATGGAATTTTGTGGTTTCGAACGCAATCCTATGTAATAGAATGAAATAGAATGTTTGAAATGGAAAGAATGTTGTGTGATCGAATTCAATGTATTAGGATGAAGCAGAATGTTGATTAACAGAAAAGTATTTTAATGAATGTAACGTAGTGTTAGGTAAGAGAACGAGAATAATGTGTTGGTATGGAATTGAATTTTATGTAATGGAATGGAATGTTGTAGAATGAATGGAATGTTATGGAAAGGAATGGAATGCTGTGGAATGCAATGGTATGTTTTGGAAAGCAATAGAAAGTTGGGGATGGAATAGAGGGTGAAGGAATCGAAAGGAATTTTGTGGATTGGAATGGAAAATTATGCAATGGGAGGAGATACAATGTGTGCAATGAATGGGATGTTCGGTAATCAAATGGAATGTGATGGTATGAAGTGGAATGTTGATTAACAGAACCGAATTTCAATGAATGGAATGGAAAGTTCGGTAACAGAATGGGAATAATGTGTTTGAATGGAAACAATGTTATGCAATGCAATTGAATGTTGTGGAATTGCATGCAACGTTAAGGAATGAAATGGAATGCTGAGGAATGCCATAGCATGTTTTGGAAAGGAAGGGAACGTTGGGGAAAGGAATGGGAGGTTACGGAATGGATTGGAATTTTGTGGATTGGAATTTAATGCTATGCAATAGAGTGAAATAGAATGGTTGAACTGGAACGGTGTTCTGTGTAAATGAAGGGAATATTATGATAAGAATTGGAATGTTAATAGAACCGAATTTTACTGAATCAATGGAGACGTATGTAATACTAGAGGAACAATGTGCTGGAATGGAATTGAATGTTAAGGAATGGAATAGAATATTTTGGAATTGAATGGAATGCTTTGGAATAGAATAGAATGTTGGGGACAAGAATGGAATGTTGGGGAACTGAATGGAGTGTTAAGGAATGAATAGGAATTGTGTGGTTTGGAATGGAATCTTATTCAATAGAATGAAATAGAGCATTTGAAATGGGATGGAATGCTGTGTAATCAAATGGAATGTTATGGGATGACGTGGAACGCAGAGTAATGGAAGTGATTTTATTTAATGTGTGGAATGCTTTGTAACAGAATGGGAGTAAGATTTTGGAAATGAATCGTGTGTTATGGAATGGAATGGGATGTTGTGGAATTGAATGGAATGTCGTGGAATGGAATGGAATTTCGTGGAATGTAATGGAATGTTGTGGGAAAGAGTAGAATGTTGGATAAAGGAAAGGAAGGTTAAGGAAAGGAATGGAATTTTGTGGATTCGAACGGAAACTTATGCAAAATATTGAAATTGAATGTTTGAAATTGAATGGAATGTGGTGTAATCGAATAGAATGTTATGGTATGAAGTTGAAAGTACTTTAACAGAATCGAATTTCAATGAATGGAATGGAATGTTATGTAACACAAAGCGAATAATGTGTTCGAATGCAATATAATGTTGTGGAATGGAGAGCAATGATGTGGAATTTAAAGGAATGTTATGGAATGGAATGGATACTGTGGAATGCAATGGATTGGAGTGTAAAGGAATAGAATTTTGGGAAAGAATGGACGTAAAAGGAATGGAATTGAATCTTGTGAATTGCAATGGAATCTTATGGAATGGAATGAAATAGAATATATGAAATTGAGAAGGTTTTATAATCGAACGCAATGTTATGGTATGAAGTGCAATGTTGATTAATATACTGAATTTTAATGAATGATATGGAATATTTTGTAAAAGAATGGGAATAATGTGTTGAAATGGAATCGAATGGAATGGAAAGGAATGGAATGTTTTGGAATGAAATGGAATGTTGTGGAATTAAATGGAATGTTACAGAATGGAATGGAATGCTGCGGATTGCAGTGGAATGTTGTGGAAAGAATAGAATGTTAGGGAAAGCTATGTTAGGATAACGAATACAATGGAATTTTGTGGAAAGGGAATGGAATCTTATGAAACAGAAGGAAATATAATGAATTGAAAAGGAACATTGTGTAGTCGAATGGAATGTTGTGCTATCAAGTGTAATGTTGAAAAATAGGACCAAATTTTAATGAATGGAATGGAATGTTATGCAACAGAACGGGAATGATGTGTTCGAATGGAGTCGTATGTAATGGAATGGTATGGAACGTTTTGGAATGCAATGGAAAGTCATGGAATGGAATGGAATGCACTGGAAGGCAATGGAATGAGGCAGAAAAGTGTAGAATGTTGCGGAAAGTAATGAAATGTCAAGGAATGGAATGGAATTTTGTGTTATGGAATGGAATTTTATGCAATGGAATGAAAAAGAATATTTTCAATGAAATGGAATGTTGATGTACAGTAAAGAATGTTGTGGTATGAAGTGGAATGTTGATTATTAGAACCGAATTTGGAGAATGGAAGGGAATGTTAAGTAATAATAGGAATAACGTTTTCGAATGGAGAAGAATGTTATGGAATGGAGTGCTACCTTGTGGATTGGAAAGGAATGCTGTGGATTGGAATGGAATGTTGTGGATAAGGATAGAGTGTTGGGAAAAGAATGGAAGTTAAAAGAATGAAATGGAATTTTGTGGATTGGAGTGACAGAATGTTTGAAATGGACTGTAATGTAGTATAATCGAATGGAATGTTATGGTGTGAAGTGCAATGTTGTTTAATAGAAGCGAATTTTGAAGAATGTTTTGGAATGTTTTGTAAAAGAATGGGAATAATGTGCTGGAATAGAATCGAATGGAGCGGAAAGGAGTGGAATGTTTTGGTATGTAATGGTAAGTTATGGAATGGAATGGAATGCTGTGGAATGCAATGGAAAGTTTAGGAATTAAATAAGAGGTGTGGATTGAATGAAATATAATGTAATTGGATGCAATCATGCGGAATGAAATGGAATGTTGTGGAAAGCAATAGAAAGGTGTAAATGAATGGAGTGTGAAGGAATGGAATGGACTTTTGTGGACTTGCATGGAATGTCATGCAATAGTATGAAGTAGAATGTTGTTTAATGGAATGGAACGTTTTGGTGTGAGATGGTATTTTGAATAGAAAAGAATTTTGAAGAATGGAATGCAATGTTAGTTAATAATAGGAATAACATGTTAAAATGGAGTCAAATGTTATGTAATGGAATGCTATGTTGTGCAATGGAATGGAATGTTGTGGAACGGAGTGGAATGTTGTGGAAAGGAATAGAATGTTGGGAAAGGATTGGAAGTTAAAGGAATGGAATGGTATTTTGAGGATTGGAATGAAATTAAATAGAATAATTGACATGGGTTGGAATGTTGTATAATCGAATGGAAAGTAATGGTGTGAAGTAGAATGTTGATTAATAGTACCGAATTTTGAGGAATGGTATGGAACGTTTAGTAAAAGAATGGGAATAATGTGTTGGAGTGGAATCGAATGGAATGGAAAGGAATGGAATGTTTTGGAATGGAATGGAATGTTACGGAATAAAATGGAGTTCTGTGAAATGCAATGGAATGTTATGGAAAGGAAAAGAATGTTAGTGAAAGCAATGGAAGGTTAAGGAATGGAATGGAATTTCGTGGATTGAAATGGAAACTTAGGAAACAGAATGAAATAGAATGAATTGAAAGGAATGTTGTGTAATTGAATGGAATTTTATGCTATGAAGTGCAATATTGATTATAGAACCAAATTTAATGAATGGAAGATAACGTTATACAACAGAATGGGAATAATGTGTTGGAATGGAATAGAATGTTATTGAATGGAATGCAATGGAATGCTGTGGAATGCAATGGAATGTTTCGGAATGGAATACAATGTTGCCGAAAGGAATGAAATTTTAAGGAATATAATGGAATTTTGTGGTTTCGAATGGAATCTTACGTAATAGAATGAAATACAATATTTGAAATGGAAGGGAATGTTGTGTGATCGAATGAAATTTAGTGGGATGAAGTAGAATGTTGATTAACAGAAAAGAATTTTAATGAATGTAATGGTATTTTAGGTAAGAGAACGAGAATAATGTGTTGGTATGGAATTGAATCTTATGGAATGGAATGGAATGTTGTGGAATTGAATGGAATGTTATGGAAAGGAATGGAATGCTGTGGAATGCAATGCAATGATGTGGAATGCAATGCTATGTTGTGGAAAGCAATAGAATGTTGGGGAAGGAATAGAGGGTGAAGGAATGGAAAGGAGTTTTGTGTATTGGAATGGAAAATTATGCAATGGATGGAGATTCAATGTGTGCAATGAATGGGATGTTCTGAAATCAAATGGAATGTGATGGTATGAAGTGGAAGGTTGATTAACAGAACCGAATTTCAAAGAATGGAATGGAATGTTAGGTAACATAATGGGAATAATGAGTTTGAATGGAAACAATGTTATGCAATGCAATTGAATATTGTCGATTTGCATGCAACGTTAAGGAATGGAATGGAATGCTGTCGAATGCCATGGCATGTTGTGGAAAGGAATAGAACGTTGGGGAATTGAATGGGAGGTTAAGGAATGGAATGGAATTTTGTGGATTGGAATGGAATCCTATGCAACAGAAGGAAATAGAATGGATGAAATGGAATGGTGTTCTGTGTAATCGAATGGAATATTATGATTAGAATTGGTATGTTAATAGAACCGAATTTACTGAATCAATGGAGAGGTATGTAATAATAGAGGAATAATGTGTTGGAATGGAATTGAATGTTAAGGAATGGAATTGAATATTGTGGAATTGAATGCAATGTTGGGGACAGGAATGCAATGTTGGGGAAATGAATGGAATGTTAAGGAATGAAATGGAATTTTGTGGTTTGGAATGAAATCTTATTCAATAGAATGAAATAGTGTGTTTGAAATGGAATGAATGTAGTGTAATCGAATGGAATGTTATGGGATGACGTGGGACGCAGAATAATAAAACTGAGTTTTTATTAATGTATGGAATACTTTGAAACAGAATGGGAGTAAGGTTTTGGAAATGAATCTAATGTTATGGAATGGAATGGGATGTTGTGGAATTGAATGGAATGTTCTGGAAAGAATGGAATTTCGTGGAATTCAATGGAATGTTGTGGGAAGGAGTAGAATGTTGTAGAAAGGAAAGGAAGGTTAAGGAAAGGAATGGAATTTTGTGGAATGGAATGGAAACTTATGCAACATATTGAAATAGAATGTTTATAAGGGAATGGAATGTGGTGTAATCGAATAGAATGTTATGTTATGAAGTTGAAAGTACATTAACAGAATCAAATTTTAATGAATGGAATGGAATGCTATGTAACACAAAGGGAATTATGTGTTCGAAATCAATGGAATGTTATGAAATGGAGAGCAATGTTGTGGAATGAAATGGATGCTATGGAATGCAATGGATTGTAGTGTAAAGGACTAGAATGTTGGGAAAGGAATGGACGTAAAAGAATGGAATAGAATCTTGTGAATTGTTATGGAATCTTATGGAATGGAATGAAATAGTATATATGAAATTGAAAATGTTTTATAATCGAATGCAATGTTATGGTATGAAGTGCAATGTTGATTAGTATACTTAATTTTAATGAATGGTATGGAATATTTTGTAAAAGAATGGGAATAATGTGTTGAAATTGTATCGAATGGAATGGAAAGGAATGGAATGTTTTCGAATGGAGTGGAATGTTGTGGAATTAAATGGAATGTTACAGAATGGAATGGAATGCTGCGGATTGCAATGGAATGTTGTGGAAACGAATAGAATGTTGGCGAAAGCAATGTTATGTTAAGCAATACAATGGAATTTCGTGGATAGGAGTGGAAGCTTATGAAACAGAAGGAAATATAATGAATTGAAAAGGAATGTTGTGAAGTCGAATGGAATGTTGTGCTATCAAGTTTAATGTTAAATAATAGGACCAAATTTTAATGAATGGAATGGAATGTTTTGCAACAGAACGGGAAATATGTGTTGGAATGGAGTCAAAAGTAAAGGAATGGTATGGAATGTTTTGGATTGCAATGGAGAGTCATGCAATGGAATGGAATGCAATGGAAGTCAATGGAATGTGGCAGAAAAGTGCAGAATGTTGCGGAGAAGAATGAAATGTCAATTAATTGAATGGAATTTTGTGGTATGGAATGGAATCTTATGCAATGGAATGAAATATAATATTTTTAATGGAATGGAATGTTGATGAATAATAAGGAATTTTAAGGTATGAAGTGGAATGTTAATTATTAGAACCGAATTTTCAAGAATGGAAGGGAATGTTAAGTAATAATCGGAATAACATGTTCGAATGGAGTAGAATGTTATGGAACGGAGTCCTATCTTGTGGACTGGAAAGGAGTGCTGTGGATTGGAATTAAATGTTGTGGAAAACAATAGAGTGTTGTGAAAGGAATGGACGTTAAAAGAATGAAATGTAACTTTGTGGATTGGAATGACATAGAATGTTTGAAATGGAAAGGAATGTTGTGTAATCGAATGGAATGTTATGGTGTGAAGTGCAATGTTGATTAATAGAACCGAATTTTGAAGAATGTTATGGAACATATTGTAAAAGAATGAGAATAATGTGCTCGAATGGAATCGAAAGGAACGGAAAAGAATTGAATGTTTTGGAATGTAACGGTAAGTTATGGATTGGAATGGAATGCTGTGGAATGCAATGGAAAATTTTGGAAACGAATAAGATGTGTGGAATTGAATGGAATATTATGGAATGGAAAGCATTACTGTGGAATGGAATGCAATCCTGTGGAATGAAATAGTATGTTGTGGAAAGCAATAGAAAGGTGTGGAAATGAATGGAGTGTGAAGGAATGGAATGGAATTATGTGGATTTGCATTGAATGTCATGCAATAGTATGAATTAGAATGCTGTTTAATGGAATGGAATGTGATGGTGTGAGGTGGAATGTTGAATAGAATAGAATTTTGAAGAATGGTATGCAATGTTAGGTAATAATCGGAATAACGTGTTCAAATGGAGTCAAATGTTATGTAATGGAATGCTATGTTGTGGAATGGAATGGAATGTTGTGGAAAGGAATAGAATGTTTTGAAAGGTTTGGAAGTTAAAGGAATGGAATTGAATTTTGATAATTGGAATGAAATGAAATAGAATGTTTGAAATGGCCTGAATGTTGTATAATCAAATGGAAAGTAATGGTCTGAAGTGCAATGTTGATTAATAGAACCGAATTTTGAGAATCGTATGGAACGTTTTGTAAAAGAATGGGAATAAA
Organism: Smutsia gigantea; assembly: GCA_032199065.1. Lineage (NCBI taxonomy): Eukaryota > Metazoa > Chordata > Mammalia > Pholidota > Manidae > Smutsia > Smutsia gigantea. The sequence goes on along the minus strand of JAVSCE010005588.1, from coordinate 145,883 downwards.
GTGCTGGAGTGGAATCGAATGGAATGTTTTGGAATGGAATGGAATGTTGCGGAATGGAATGGTGTCCTGTGGAATCCAAAGGCATTGTTGCAGAAAGGAATAGATTGTTAGTGAACGCAATGGAAGGTTAAGGAATGGAATGGAATTTTGTGGTTTGAAATGGAAACTTATGAAACAGAATGAAATAGAATGAATTGGAATGGAATGTTGTGTAATTGAATGGAATTTTATGCTGTGAAGTGCAATGTTGATTAATAGAATCAAATTTAACGAATGGTAGATAATGTTATACAACACAAAGGGAATAATGTGTTGGAATGGAATAGAATGTTATTGAATAGAATGCAATGGAATGCTGTGGAATGCAATGGAATGTTTCGGAATGGAATACAATGTTGAGGAAAGGAATTAAAGATTAAGGAATATAATGGAATTTTGTGCTTTCGAATGGAATCTTAGGTAATAGAATGAAATAGAATGTTTGAAATGGAAAACAATGTTGTGTGATCGAAAGAAATGTAGTGGGATGAATTAGAATGTTGATTAGACGAAAAGAATTTTAATGAATGGAATGGAATGTTAGGTAAAAAACGAGAATAATGTGTTCGTATGGAATTGAATCTTATGGAATGGAATGGAATGTTGTGGAATTGAATGGAATGTTATGGAAAGGAATGGAATGCTGTGGAATGCAATGGTATGTTGTGGAAAGTAATGGAAAGTTGGGGAAGGAATAGAGAGTGAAGAAATGGAAAGGAATTTTGTGGATTGGAATGGAAAATTATGCAATGGAAGGAGATACAATGTGTGCAATGAATGGGATGTTCTGTAATCAAATGGAATGTGATGGTATTAAGTGGAACGTTGATTAACAGAACTGAATTTCAAAGAATGGAATGGAATGTTAGGTAACAGAATGGAAATAATGAGTTTGAATGGAAACAATGTTATGCAATGCAATTGAATGTTGCGGAATTGCATGCAACGTTAAGGAATGGAATGGAATGCTGTCGAATGCCATGGCATGTTGTGGAAAGGAATAGAACGTTGGGGAAAGGAATGGGAGGTTAAGGAAAGGAATGGAATTTTGTGGATTGGAACGGAATCCTATGCAATAGAACGAAATAGAAAGGTTGAAATGGAATGGTGTTCTGTGTAATCTAATGGAATATTATGATAAGAATTGGAATGTTAATAGAACAGAATTTTACTGAATCAATGGAGAGGTATGTAATAGTACAGGAATAATGTGTTGGAATGGAAATGAATGTTAAATAATGGAACTGAATATTGTGGAATTAAATGGAATGCTTTGGAATGGAATGGAATGTTGGGGACACTAATTGAATGTTGGGGAAATGAATGGAATGTTAAGGAATGAAATGGAATTTTGTGGTTTGGAATGGAATCTTATTCAATAGAATGAAAAAGAGCATTTGAAATGGGATGGAATGTAGTTTAATCGAATGGAACGTTATGGGATGACGTGGAACGCAGAGTAATGGAACAGAATTTTGTGGAATGTATGGCATGCTTTGTAACAGAATGGGAGTAAGGTTTTGGAAATGAATCGAATGTTATGGAGTGGAATGGAATGTTCTGGAATGGAATGGAATGTTCTGGAATGAAATGGAATTTGGTGGAATGCAATGGAATGTTGTGGGAAGGAGTAGAATGTTGGAGAAAGGAAAGGAAGGTAAAGGAAAGGAATGGAATTTTGTGGATTGGAATGGAAACTTATGCAACATATTGAAATAGAATGTTTGAAATGGAATGGATTGTGGTGTAATCGAATAGAATTTTATGGTATGAAGTTGAAAGTACATTAACAGAATCTAATTTTAATGAATGGAATTGAATGTTATGGAACACAAAGGCAATAATGTTTTCGAATGCAATGGAATGTTATGGAATGAAGAGCAATATTCTGGAATTTAAAGGAATGTTATGGAATGGAATGGATGCTGTGGAATGCAATGAATTGTAGTGTAAAAGATAGAATGTTGGGAAAGGAATGGACGTAAAAGGAATTGAATAGAATCTTGTGAATTGCAATGGAATCTTATGGAATGGAATGAAATGGAATATATGAAATTGAGAAGGTTTTATAATCGAATGCAATGTTATGCTATGAAGTGCAATGTTGAATAATATACTGAATTTTAATGAGTGGTATGAAATATTTGGTAAAAGAATGGGAATAATGTGCTGAAATGGAATCGAATGGTATGTTTTGGAGTGGAATGGAATGTTGTGGAATTAAATGGAATGTTACAGAATGGAATGGAATGCTTCGGATTGCAATGGAATGTTGTGGAAAGTAATAGAAAGTTGGGGAAGGAATAGAGGCTGAAGGAATGGAAAGGAATGTTGTGGATTGGAATGGAAAATTTTGCAATGGAAGGAGTTAAAATGTGTGCAATGAATGGGATGTTCTGTAAAAAAATCGAATGTGATGGTATTAAGTGGAATGTTTGTTAACAGAACCGAATTTCAAAGAATGGAATGGAGTGTTAAGTAACATAATGGGAATAATGTGTTTGAATGGAAACAATGTTATGTAATGCAAATGAATGTTTTCGAATTCTATGCATCGTTAAGGAATGGAATGAAATGCTTTGGATTGCCATAACATGTTGGGGAAAGGAATAGAACTGTGGGGAAAGGAATGGGAAGTTAAGGAATGGAATGGAATTTTTTGGATTGGATTGGAATCCTATACAATAGAACGACATAGAAGGGTTGAAAATGAATGGTGTTCAGTGTTATCGAATGGAATATTATGATAAGAATTGGAATGTTAATTGATCCGAATTTTACTGAATCAATGGAGAGGTATGTAATAGTACAGGAATAATGTGTTGGAATGGAACTGAATGTTAAGGTATGGAATTGAATATTGTGGCATTGAATGGAATGCTTTGGAATGGAGTGGAATGTTGGGGACAGGAATAGAATATTGGGGAAATGAATGGAATGTTAAGGAATGAAATGGAATTTTGTGGTTTGGACTGGAATCTTATTCTATAGAATGAAATAGAGCATTTGAAATGGGGTGGAATGTAGTGCAATCGAATGGAAAGTTATGGGATGACGTGGAACGCAGACTAATAGAACTGAATTTCAATTAATGTATGGAATGCTTTGTAACAGAATGGGAATAAGGTTTTGGAAATGAATCGAATGTTATGGAACGGAATGCAATGTTGTGGAATTGAATGGAATGTTCTGGAATGGAATGGAATTTGGTGGAATGCAATGGAATGTTGTGGGAAGGAGTAGACGGTTGGAGAAATGAAAGGAAGGTTAAGGAAAGGAATGGAATTTTGTGGATTGAAATGGATCTTATGCAACATATTGAAATAGAATGTTTGAAATGAAATGGAATGTGGTGTAATCGAATATAATGTTATCGCGTGAAATTGAAAGTACATTAACAGAATCGAATTTTAATGAATGGAATGGAAAGGTATATAACCCAAAGGGAATAATGTGTTCGAATGCAATGGAATGTTATGGAATGGAGAGCAATGATCTGGAATTTAAAAGAATGTTATGGAATGGAATGGATGCTGTGGAATGCAATGGATTGAGTGTAAAGTAATAGAATGTTGGGAAAGGAATGGACGTAAAAGGAATGGAATAGAATCTTCTGAATTGCAATGGAATCTTATGGAATGGAATGAAATAGAATATATGAAATTGAGAATGTTTTATAATCAAATGCAAAGGTATGGTATGAAGTGCAATGTTGATTAATATACTGAATTTTAATGAATTGTAAGTAACATTTTGTAAAAGAATGGGAATAATGTTTTGAAATGGAATCGAATTGAATGGAAAGGAATGGAATGTTTTGGAAAGGAATGGAAAGTTTTGGAATTAAATGGAATGTGACAGAATGGAATGGAATGCAGCGGATTGCAATGGAATGTTGTGGATAGGAATAGAATGTTAGGGAAAGCAAAGTTAGGTTAAAAAATACAATGGAATTTTGTGGATAGGAATGGAATCTTATGAAACAGAAGGAAATATAATGAATTGAAAAGGAATGTTGTGTAGTCGAATGGAATGTAATGCTATCAAGTGTATTGTTGAATAATAGGACCAAAATTTTAATGAATGGAATATAATATTATGCAACAGAACCAGAATGATGCGTTCGAATGGAGTTGAATGTAATGGAAAGGTATGGAATGTTTTGGAATGCAATGAAAGTCATGGAATGGAATGGAATGCATTGTAGGCAGTGGAATGTGGCAGGAAAGTGTAGAATGTTGCCTAAAGGAATGAAATGTAAAGGAATTGAATGGAATTTTATGGTATGGAATGAAATCTTAAGAATTGAATGAAATAGAATAGTTTCAATGGAATGGAATGTTGATGAATAGTAAGAAATGTTATGGTATGAAGTGGAATGTTGATTATTAGAACCGAACTTTGAAGAATGGAAAGGAATGTTAAGTAATAATCGGAATAACGTGTTCGAATGGAGAAGAATGTTATGGAATGAAGTCCTATATTGTGGATTGGAAAGGAATGCTGTGGATTAGAATGGAATGTTGTGGAAAAGAATAGAGTGTTGGTAAAGGAATGGAAGTTAAAGGAATGAAATGGAATTTTGTGGATTGGAATGACATAGAATGTTTGAAATGGACTGGAATGTTGTATAATCGAATGGAATGTTATGGTGTGAAGTGCAATGTTGATTAATAGAACCGAATTTTGAAGAATGTTATGGAATGTTTTGTAAAAGAATGGAAGTAATGTGCTGGAATGGAATCGAAAGGAAGGGAAAGGAATGGAATGTTTTGGAATGCAATGGTAAGTTATGGAATGGAATGGAATGCTGTGGAATGCAATAGAATGTTTAGGAATCGAATAAGATGTGTGGAATTGAATGGAATATTATGGAATGGAATGCAATCCTGTGGAATGCAATGGAATGTTGTGTAAAGCAATAGAAAGTTGTGGAAATGAATGGATTGTGAAGGAATGGAATGGAATTTTGTGGATTTGCATGGAATGTCATGCAATAGTATGAATTAGAATGTTGTTTAATGGAATGGAATCTTATGGTGTGCCGTAGAATGTGAATAGAAGAAAATTTTGAAGAATGGAACGCAATGTTAGGTCATAGTCAGATTAACGTGTTTAAATGGAGTCAAATGTTATGTACTGAAATGCTATGTTGTGGAATTAATGGAATGCTGTGGAATGATATGGAATGTTATGGAAAGGAATAGAAAGTTGGGAAAGGATTGGAAGTTACAGTAATGGAATTGATTTTTGAGGCTTGGAATGGAATGAAGTAGAATATTTGAAATGGGCTGGAATGCTGTATAATCGAATGGAAAGTAATGGTGTGAAGTGCAATGTTGATTAATAGAACCGAATTTTGAAGAATGGTATGGAAAATTTTGCAAAAGAATTTGAATAATGTGTTGGAGTGGAATCGAATGGAATGGAAAGGAATGGAATGTAATGTAACCTATTGGAATGGACTGCTGTGTAATGCAATGGAATGTTGCGGAAGAAATATAATGATAGTGAAAGCAATGGAAGGCTAAAGAAGGGAATGGAATTTTGTGGATTGAAATGGAAATTTATGAAGCAGAATGAAATAGAATAAATTGGAAAGGAATGTTGTGTAATTGAATGGAATTTTATGCTATGAAGTGCAATGTTGATTAATAGAACTAAATTAAATGAATGGAAGATAATGTTATACAACAGAATGGGAATAATGTGTTGGAATGGAATAGAACGTTATGGAATGCAATGCAATGGAATGCTGTGGAATGCAATGGAATATTTCGGAATGGAATACAATGTTGCCCAAAGAAATTAAAGGTTAAGGTATATAATGGAATTTTGTGGTTTCTAATGGAATCCTACGTAATAGAATGAAATAGAATGTTTGAAATGGAATGGAATATTGTGTGAGCGATTGAAATGTAGTGGGATGAAGTAGAATGTTGAATAACAGAAGAGAATTTTAATGAATGTAGTGGAATGTTAGGTAAGGGAACGAGAATAATGTGTTGGTATGGAATTGAATCTTATGGAATGGAATGGAATGTTGTGGAATTGAATGGAATGTTATGGAAAGGAATGGAATGCTGTGGAATGCAATGTTATGTTGTGAAAAGTCATGGAATGTTTGGGAAGGAATAGAGGGGGAAGGAATGGAAAGGAATTTTGTTGATTGGAATGGAAAATTATGCAATGGAAGGAGATACAATGTGTGCAATGAATCGGATGTTCTGTAATCAAATGGATTGTGATGGTATGAAGTGGAATGTTGATTAACAGAACGGAATTTCAAAGAATGGAATGGAATGTTAGGTAACAGAATCGGAATAATGAGTTTGAATGGAAACAATGTTATGCAATGCAATTGAATGTTGTGGAATTACATGCAACGTTAAGGCATGGAATTGAATTCTGTGGAATGCCATGGCATGTTGTGGAAAGGAATGGATCATTGGGGAAAGGAATGGGAGGTTAAGGAATGGAATGGAGGTTTGTGAATTGCAATGGAATCCTATTCAACAGAACGAATTAGAATGGTTGAAATGTAATGTTGTTCTGTGTAATCGAATGGAATATTATGATAAGAATTGGAATGTTAATAGAACCGAATTTTACTGAATCAGTGGAGAGTTATGTAATAGTACAGGAATAATATGTTGGAAAGGAATTGAATGTTATGGAATGGAATTGAATATTGTGGAATTGAATGGAATGCTAGGAATGGAATGGAATGTTGGGGACAGGAATAGAATGCTGAGGAAATGAATGGAATGTTTAGGAATGAAATTAAATTTTGTGGTTTGGAATGGAATCTTATTCAATAGAATGAATTAGAGCATTTGAAATGGGATGGAATGTAGAGTAATCTAATGGAATGTTATGGGATGACATGGAATGCAGAGTAATAAAATTGAATTTTAATTAATGTATGGAATGCTTTGTAACAGAATGGGAGTAAGGTTTTGGAAATGAATAGAATGTTATGGAATGGAATGGAATTTTTAGGAATTGAATGGATTTTTCTGGAAGGGAATTGAATTTGGTGGAATGCGTTGGAATGTTTTGGGAAGGAGTAGAATGTTGGAGAATGGAAAGGAAAGTTAAGGAAAGGAATGGAATTTTGTGGATTGGAATGGAAACTTATGCAACATATTGAAATAGAATGTTTGAAATGGAATGGAATGTGGTGTAATCGAATAGAATGTTATGGTATGAAGTTGAAAGTACATTAACAGTATCGAATTTAAATGAATGGAATGGAATGTTATGTAACACAAAGGGAATAATGTGTTCGAATGCAATGGAATGTTATGGAATGGAGAGCAATGTTGTGGAATTTAAAGGAATGTTATAGAATGGAATGGATGCTGTGGAATGCAATGGATTGTAGTGTAAAGGAATAGAATGTTGGGAAAGGAATGGACGTAACAGGAATGGAATAAAACCTTGTGAATTGCAATGAATCTTATGGAATGGAATGAAATAGAATATATGAAATTGAGAATGTTTTATAATCTAATGCAATGATATGGTATGAAGTGCAAAGCTGATTAATATACTGAATTTTAATGAATGGTATGGAATGTTTTGTAAAAGAATGGGAATAGTGTTGAAACGAAATCGAATGGAATGGAAAGGAATGGAATGTTGTGGAATTAAATGGAATGTTACAGAACGGAATGGAATGCTGTGGAATGTAATGGAATTTTGTGGAAAGGAATCGAATGTTAAGGAAGCAATGTTAGGTTAAGGAATCAATGGAATTTTGTGCACAGGAATGGAATTTTATGAACAGAAGTTAATATATTGAATTGAAAAGGAATGTTGTGTAGTCGAATGGAATGTTATGCTATCAAGTGTAATGTTGAATAATAGGACCAAATTTTAATGAATGGAATGGAATGTTTTGCAAGAGAACGGGAATGATGTGTTCAAATGGAGTCGAATGTAATGGCATGGTATGGAAAGTTTTATAATGCAAAGGAAGTCATGGAATGGAATGAAATGCAGCTTAAGGCAATGGAATGTGGCAGAAAGGGGTAGAATGTTGGGGAAAGGAATAAAGTGTTAAGGAATGGAATGGAATTTTGTGGTATGGAATGGAATCTTATGCAATGGAATGAAATAGAATGTTTTCAATTTAATGGAATGCTGATTAATGTTAAGGAATATTATGGTATGAAGTGGAATGTTGATTATTAGAACCGAATTTTGAAGAAAGGAATGGAATATGAGGTAATAATTGGAATAACGTGTTCGAATGGAGTACAATGTAACGGAATTGAGTGCTGCCTTGTGGAAAGATAAGGAATGCTGTGGATTGGAGTGGAATGTTGTGGAAAAGAATAGAGTGTTGGGAAAGGAATGAAAGTTAAAGGAATGAACTGGAATTTTGTGGATTGGAATGAAATAGAGTCTTTGAAATGGGCTGGAATGTTGTATAATCGAATGGAAAGTAATAGTGTGAAGTTAAATGTTGATTAATTGAACCGAATTTTGAAGAATGGTATGGAACGTTTTGTAAAAGAATGGGAATAATGTGTTGGATTGGAATCGAATGGAATGGAAAGTAGTGGAATGGTAAGTTACGGAATGGAATGGAATGCTGTGGAATGCAATGGAATGTTGCAGAAGGGAATATAATGTTAGTGAAAGCAATAGAAGGCTAAGGAATGGAATGGAATTTTGTGGATTGAAATGGAAACTTATGAAACAGAATGAAATAGAATGAATTCGAAAGGAATGTTGTGTAATTGAATGGAATTTTATGCTATGAAGTGCAATGTTGATTAATAGAACCAAATTTAAGGAATGGAATGGCATGCTGTGGAATGCCATGGCATGTTGTGGAAAGGAATAGAACTTTGGGGAAATGAATGGGAGGTTAAGGAATGGAATGGAATTTTGTGGATTGGAATGTAATCCTGTGCAATAGAATGAAATAGAATGCTTGAAATGGAATGTTGTTCTGTTTAATCGAATGAATATTATGATATGAATTGGAATGTTAGTAGAACCATATATTACTGAATCAATGGAGAAGTATGAAATAGATCAGGAATGATGTGCTGGAATGGAATTGAACGTTAAGGAATATAATTGAATATTTTGTAATTGAATGAAATGCTTTGGAATGGAATGCAATGTTGGGGAAGGAATAGAATGTTGGGGAAATGAAGGGAATGTTAAGGAATGAAATGGAATTTTGTGGTTTGGAAAGGAAACTTATTCAATAGAATGAAATAGAGCGTTTTAAATGTAATGGAATGTGGTGTAATCGAATGGAATGTTATGTTATAACATGGAACGCAGAGTAACAGAACAGAATTTTAATTAATGTATGGAATGTTATGTAACAGAATGGGAATAAGTTTATGGAAATGAATCGAATGTTCTGGAATGGTATGGAATGTTATGGAATTGAATGGAATTTGTTGGAATGCATGGAATGTTGTGGGAAGGAGTAGAATGTTGGAGAAATGAAAGGAAGATTAAGGAAAGGAATGGAATGTTGTGGATTGGAATGGAAACTTATGCAACATAATGAAATAGAATGTTTGAAATGGAATGCAATGCGGTGTAATCGAATAGAATGTTATGGTATGAAGTTGAAAGTACATTAACAGAATCGAATTTTAATGAATGGAAAGGAATGTTATGTAACAGAAAGGGAATAATGAGTTTGAATGCCATTTAATGTTATGGAATTGTGTGCAGTATTGTAGAATTGAAAGGTATGTTAGGGAATGGAATGGATGCTGTGGAATGCAATGGATTGTAGTGTAAAGGAATATAATGTTGGGAAAGGAATGGATGTAAAAGGAATGGAATAGAATCTTGTTAATTGCAATGGAATCTTATGGAATGGAATGAAATTGAATATATGAAATGGACAATGTTTTATAATCGAATGCAATGGTATGGTATGAAGTGCAATGATGATTAATATACTGAATTTTAATGAATTTTATGGAATGTTTTGTAAAAGAATGGGAATAATTTGTTGAAATGAAATCGAATGGAATGCAAAGGAATGGAATGTTGTGGAATTAAATGGAATGTTACAGAACGGAATGGAATGCTGTGGAAGGGAATGGAATGTTGTGGAAACGAATAGAATGTTAGGGAAGCAATGTTAGGTTAAGGAATGCAATGGAATTTTGTGGATAGGAATGGAATCTTATGAACAGAAGTTAATAAAATGAATTGGAAAGGAATGTTGTGTAGTCGAATGGAATGTTATGCTATCAAGTGTAATGTTGAATAATAGGACCAAATTTAATGAATGGAATGGAATGTTATGGAAAAGAACGGAAATGATGTGTTCGAATGGAGTCGAATGTAATGAAATGGTATGGAATGTTTTGGAATGCATTGGAAATTCATGAAATTGAATGGAAAGCAGTGGAAGGCAATGGAATGTGGCAGAAAAGTGTACAATGTTGGGGAAAGGAATAAAGTGTTAAGGAATGGAATGGAATTTTGTGGTATGGAATGGAATCGTATGCAATGGAATGAAATAGAATGTTTTAAATGGAATGGAATGCTGACGAATGGTAAGGAATATTATGGTATGAATTGGAATGTTGATTAGTAGAACCGAATTTTGAAGAATGGAATGGAATATGAGGTAATAATTGGAATAACGTGTTCGAATGGAGTGAATGTAATGGAATGGAGTTCTATCTAGTGGAATGGAAAGGAATGCTGTGGATTGGAAGCGAATGGTGTGGAAAAGAATAGAGTGTTGGGAAAGGAATGGAAGTTATAGGAATGAAATGGAATTTTGTGGATTGGAATGAAATAGAATGTTCGAAATGGACAGGAATGTTGTATAATCAAGTAGAATTTTATGGTGTGAAGTGCAGTGTTGATTAATAGAACCGAATTTTGAAGAATGTTATGGAATGTTTTGTAAAAGAATGGGAACAATGTGTTGGAATGGAATTGAATGGAACGGAAAGGAATGGAATGTTTTGTAATGTAATGGTAAGTTATGGAATGCTGTGGAATACAATGGAATGTTAGTAATGGAATAAGATGTGTGGAATTGAAGGAAATGTTATGGAGTGAAATGGAATGTTGTGGAAAGCAATAGAAAGTTGTGGAAATGAATGGAGTGTGAAGGAATGGAATGGAATATTGTGGATTTACATGGAATGTCATGCAATAGTATGAATTAGAATGTTGTTTTACAGAATGGAATGTTATGGTGTGAGGAGAAATGTTGAATGGAAGTGAATTTTGAAGAATGCAATGTAATGTTATGTATTAATTGGAATTACATGTACAAATGGAGTCAAATGTTATTTAATACAATGGTACATTGTGGAATGGAATGGAATGCTGTGGAATGGAATGGAATGTTGTGGAAAGGAATAGAATGTTGTGAAAGGATTGGAAATTAAAGAAATGGAATGAAATTTTGAGGATAGGAATGAAATGAAATAGAATGTTTGAAATGGGATGGAATGTTGTATAATCGAATGTAAAGTAATGGTGTGAAGTGCAAAGTTGATTAATAGAACTGAATTTTGAAGAATGGTATGGAATGTTTTGTAAAAGAATGGGAATAATGTGTTTGAGTGGAATAGAATTAAATGGAAATTAATTGAATGTTTTAAAAGGGAATGGTATGCTGTGGAATGCAATGGAATGCTGTGTAAAGGAATAGAATGTTAGGGAAAGCAGTGGAAGGTTAAGGAGTGGAATGGAATTTTGTCGATTGGAATTGAATCTTATGAAATAGAATGAAATGGAATGAATTGTAAAGGCTTTTGTGTCATTGAATAGTATGTTATACTATGAAGGGGAAAGTTGAATAATACAACCGAAATTTAATGAATGCCATTGAAAGTTTTGTAAAAGAATGGGAATAATGTGCTAAATGGAATGGATTGCTGTGGCATTGAATGGAAGGTTACAAAATTGAATGGAATGTTGTGCAATGCAATGGAAAGTTGTAGAAAGTAATAGAATGTTGGGGAAAGGAAAGGAAGGTAAAGGAATGGAAAGGAATTTTTTGAATTGGAATAGAACCTGATGCAATGGAATGAGATACAAAGTTTGCAGTTGAATGCGATGTTGTTTAAAGGAATGGAATGTTATGGTGTGAGGCGGAATGTTGAATAGAAGCGAAATTTGAAGAATGGAATGGAATGTTATTTAATAATCGGAATAACGTGTTCAAATGGTGTCAAATGTTATGTAATGGAATGGTACGTTGTGGAATGGAATGGAATGCTGTGGAAAGGAATGGAATGTTGTGGAAAGGAATGGAATGTGGGAAAGGATTGGAAGTTAAAGGAACGGAGTGGAATTTTGAGGATTGGAATGGAATGAAATAGAATGGTTGAAATGGGCTGGAATGTTGTATAATCGAATGGAAAGTAATGGTGTGAAGTTTAATGTTGATTAATAGAACCGAATTTGGAAGAATGGTATGCATTGTTTTATAAAAGAATGCAAATAATGTGTTGGAGTGGAATCGAATGGAATGGAACGGAATGGAATGCTATGTTAGGGATAGGAATGGAATGCTGTGGAATGCAATGAAATGTTGTGGGAGGGAATAGAAGGTTAGAGAAAGCAATGGAAGGTTAAGAAGTGGAATGGAATTTTGTGGAATGTAATGGAAACTATGAAACATAAAGAAATAGAATGAATTGGAACGGAATGTTGTGCAATTGAAATTTATTTTATGCTATGAAATGCAATGTTGATTAATAGAACCAAATTTAATGAATGGAATGGAATGTTATAAAATCGAATGGGAATAATGTGTTGGAATGGAATAGAATGGCATGGATTGGAATGCTTGGAATTTTGTGGACTGCAATGGAATATTAGGAATGGAAAAGAATGTTCCCAAAAGAAAGAAAGGTTAATGAAAGGAATGGAATTTTGTGATTTCGAATGGAATCCTATGTAATAGAATGAAATAGAATGTTTGAAATGGAAAGGAATGTTGTGTAATCGAATGTAATGTAATGAGATGAAGTAGAAAGTTGATTAACAGAAAAGAATTTTAATGAATGGAATGGAATGTTAGGTAAGAGAACGAGAATAATGTTTTGGCATGGAATTGAATGTTATGGAATGGAATGGAATGTTGTGGAATTCAATGGAATGTTATGGAAAGGAATGGAATGCTGTGGAATGGAATGGAATGTTGTGGAAATCAATACAAAGTGGAGGAATCAATGTTGGGTGAAGGAATGGAAAGGAATTTTCTGGATTGGAACTGAAAATTATGCAAAGGTAAGAGATACAATGTGTGCAATTGAATGGGATGTTCTGTAATCAAATGGAACGTAATGGTAGGAAGTTGAATGTTGATTAACAGAACCGAATTTCAAAGAATGGAATGGAATGTTAGGTAACAGAATGGTAATAATGTGTTTGATTGGAAACAATGTTATGCAATGGAATTGAATGTTGTGGAATTACATACAACGTTAAAGAATGGAATGGAATGCTGTGGAATTCAATGGCATGTTGTGGAAAGGAATAGAACGTTGGTGAAAGGAATGGGAGGTTAAGGAATGGAATGGAATTTTGTGCATTGAAATGGAATCCTATGCAATAGAACGAAATAGAATGGTTGAACTGGAATGGTGTTCTGTGTAATCAAATGGAATATTATGATATGAATTGGAATGTTTATAGAACGGAATTTTACTGAGTAAATGTAGAACCTTGTAATAGTAAAGGAATAATGTGCTGGAATGGAATTGAATATTGTGGAACTGAATGGAGTGCTTTTGAATGGAATGGAATGTTGGGGATAGGAATAGAATGTTCGTGAAAGGAATGTAAGTTTAAGGAATGAAATGGAATTTTGTGGTTTGTAATGGAATCTTATGCAATAGAATGAAATAGAATGTTTGAAAAGAAATGGAATGTATTGTAATAGAATGGAATGTAATGGAATTACGTGTAATATAGAGTAATAGAACTGAATTTTAATGAATGGAGTGGAATGTTATGTAACAGAAAGTGAATAATGTGTTGGAAAAGAATCAAATGTTATGGAATGGAATGAAATGTTGAATTGAATGGAATGTTTTGGAATGGAATGGTATTCGGTGGAATGTAATGGAATGTTGTGGAATGGAATAGAATGTTGGAGAAAGGAATGGAATGTTAAGGAAAGGGATGGAATTACATGGTTTGGAATGGAATATTATGCAACATAATGAAATAGAATGTTTGAAAAGGAATGGAATGTGTTGTAATCGAATATAATATGGTGTGAAGTTGTATGTAGATTAATAGAACCGAATTTATAGAGTGGTATGGAATGTTAGGTAACAGAACAAATAAGTTGTTTTAATGGAATTGAAAGTTATGGAAAGGAATGCGATGTTGTGGAATAGAACGGAATGTTTCGGAATGGACTGGAATGATGAGCAAGGCAATGGAAAGTAGTGGAAATTAATAGAATGTTGGGGAAAGGAATGGATTTTAATGCTGTGAAGTGCAATGGAATGTTTTTGAAAGGGATAGAATGTTGGAGAAAAGAATGGTGGTTAAGGAATGTAAAGGTATTTTGTGTATTGGAATGGAATCTTATGCAATGGAATGATATAAATTGTATGAAGTGCAATGGGATGTTGTGTAATCAAATGGAATGTATGGTATGAAGTGAAATGAAGATTAATAGAAGTGAATATTATTGAAAGAAATGGAATGTTAGGTAACAGAACAGGAATAATGTGTTGGAATGGAATCCAATGTAACAGAATAGAATGGAATGTTGTGGAATTGAAAGGAATGTTATGGAATGGAAGGGAATGCTGTGGAATGCAATGGAATGTTGTGGAAAGGAATAGAATGTTGGGGAAAGGAATGAAAGGTTCAGGAATGGAAAATAATTATTTGGATTATAATGGAACCTTATGCAACGGAATGAAATAAAATGTTTTAATTGGAAAGGAATGTTGTGTAATCGAATGGAATTTTGTGCTATGAAGTGGAACGTTGATTAATAGAACCAAATTTAATGAATGGAATCGAGTGTCAAGCAACAGAACCGGAATAATGTGTTCGAATGGAATCGAATGTTATAGAATGGAATGGAGTAGAATGCTGTGGAATGCAATGCAATGTTGAGGAATGGAATAGAATGTTGAGGAAAAGAATGAAATTTTCAGGAATGGAAAGGAATTTTTTGGATTGGAGTGGAATCTTATGCAATAGAATGAAATACAATGTTTGAAATGGAATGGAATGTTGTGTAATCGAATGTAATGCAATGGGATGAAGTAGAATATTGATTAACAGAATAGAATTTTAATGAATGGAATGGAGTGCTAGGCAACAGAACGAGAATAATGTTTTCGCGTCGATTTGAATGTTTTGGAGTTTAATGGAATGTTGTGGAATTGAATGAAATGTAATGGAACTGAATGGAATGTTGTGGAAAGAAACGGGAGGTTAAGTAATGGAATGCAATTTTTGATAGGAATGAAATCTTATGCAAAAGAATGAAATAGAAAGAATTGGAAAGGAATGCTGTGTAATGGAATGGAATGTTATGCTATGAAGTGGAATGTTGATTAATAGGAACAAATTTATATGAATGGTACAGAATGTAATGCAACAGAATGGGAAAAAATATGTTGGAATGGAATCGAATGTAATGGAATGGAATGGAATGTTTCCGAGTGCAACAAATGATATGGAACAGAATTGAATGCTGTGGAATACAATGGAATGTTGAGAAAGAAATAGAATGTTATGGAATTGAATGGTAAGTTATTGAATGCAATGCAGTGATGTGGAATGTAATTGAATGTTGGGGAAAGGTTATCAAATGGAATGGAATTTTGTCAATTGGAATGGAATCTTATGCAATAGATTGAAATAGAATGTTTGAAATGGAATGGGATGCTGTGAAATGGAATGGAATGATATGGTATGATGTGGAATGTTGATTAATAGAACAGAATACGAAAGAATCGAATGGAATGTTAGGTGAAAGAATGGAAAAATGTGTTTGATTGGAATCGAAAATTATGGAATGGAATAAAATGTTGTGGAATTGAAAGGAATGTTATTGAATGGAATTTAATTCAGTGGAAGGCAATGGAATATTGTGGAAAAGAATAGAATATTGAGGAAAGGAATGGAAGGTTAAGGAATGAAATGGAATTTTGTGGACTGGAATGGAATGCGATGCAATAGAATGAAATAGAATATTTTAAGTGGAATGGAATGTTGTGTAATGGAATTGAACACTATGGTATGAAGTGGAATGTTGATTTATGGAACCAAATTTTGAAGAATGGAATGGAATGTTAGTTAACAGAAAGGGAATAATGTTTTGGAATGGAATTGAATGTCATGAAATGAAAAGGAATGTTGTGGAATTGAATGGAAAGGATTCCAATGATTTGGAATGCAATGGAATGCAGTGGAAAGGCAAAGAATGTTAGTGAATGCAATGGGAGGTTAAGAATTGGAACGGAATTTTTTGGAAAGGAATGGACGCTTATGGAAAGGAACGAAATAGAATGTTTTCAATGGAATGGAATGTTGATGAATGGTAAGGAATCTTATGGGATGCAGTGGAATGTTGATTAGTAGAACCAAATTTTGAAGAATGGAACGGAATGTTAGATAATAATCGGAATAACGTGTTCGAATGGAGTAGAATGTTATGGAATGGAGTGCTATCGTGTGAAATGGAAAGGAATGCTGTGGATTGGAATGGAATGTTGTTGAAAAGAATAGAGTGTTGGGAAAGGAATGGAGGTTAAAGGAATGGAATGGAATTTTATGGTTTGGAATGAAATAAAATTTTTGAAATGGACTGTAATATTCTATCATCGAATGGAATGTTATAGTGTGAAGTGCAATGTTGATTAATAGAACTGAATTTGAAGAATGTTATGGAATGTTTGGCAAAAGAATGGGAAAATTGGGTTGGAATGCAATCAAAACGAATGGAAAGGAATGGAGTATTTTGGAATGGAATGGTATGTTATGGAATGGAATGGAATACTGTGGAATGCAATGGAATGTTTATAAATGGAATAGGATGTTATGAAATTGAATGGAATGTTATGGATCGGAAGGCAATGCTGTGGAATGAAATGGAAAATTGTGGAAAGCAATAGAAAGTTGTGAAAATGAATGGATTGTGAAGAAATTGAATAAATTTTCTGGGTTGGCATGGAATGTCATGCAAAAGAATGAATTAGAATGTTGTTTAATGGAATGGAATGTTTGGTGTCAGGTGGAATGTTGAGTAGAAGCAAATTTTGAAGAATGAAATGTAGTGTTAGGTAATAATAGGAATAACCTGTTCAAATGGAGTCAAATGTTATGTAATGAAATGCAATGTTGTGGAATGGAATGGAATGCTGTGGAATGGAATGGAATGTTGTGGAAAGGAATAGAATGTTCCGAAAGGATTGGAAGTTAAAGGAATAAAATGGAATTTTGAGAATAGGAATGTAATGAAATAGAATGTTTGAAATGGGCTTGAATGTTGTATAATCGAATGGAAAGTAATGGTGTGAAGTGCAATGTTGATTAATAGAAACGAATTTTGAAGAATTGTATGGAACATTTTGTAAAGTAGAGGGAATAATGTGTTGGAGTGGAACCGAATGGAATGGAAAGAATGGAATATTTTGGATTGGAAAAGAATGTTGTTGAATTGAATGGAATGTTACGGAATGGCATGGAATGCTTCGGAATGGAATGGAATGTTGCAGAAGGGAATAGAATGTTAATGAAAGCAATTGAAGGTTAAGGAATGGAATGGAATTTTGTGGATTGAAATGGAAACTTATGCAATGGAAGGAGATACAATGTGTGCAATTGAATGGGATGTTCTGTAACCAAATGGAATGTAATGGTATGAATTGGAATGTTGATTAACAGAACCGAATTTCAAAGAATGGAATGGAATGTTAGGTAACAGAATGGGAATAATGAGTTTGAATGGAAACAATGTTATGCAATGGAATTGAAAGTTGTGAAATTGCATGCAACGTTAAGGAATGGAAACGAATGCTGTGGAATACCTTGGCACGTTGAGGAATGGAATAGAACGTTGATGAAAGGAATGGGAGGTTAAAGAATGGAATGGAATTTTGTGGATTGGAATGGAATCCTATGCATTAGAACGAAATAAAATTGTTGAAATGGAATGGTGTTCTGTGTAATCGAATGGAATATTATGATGTGAATTGGAATATTAATAGAACCGAATTTTACTGAGTCAATGGAGAGGTATGTAGTAGGACAGGAATAAGAAGCTGGAATGGAATTGAATGTTAACAATGGAATTGAATATTGTGGAACTAAATGGAATGCTTTGGAATGGAATGGAATGTTGGGGAAGGAATAGAATGTTGGGGAAATGAATGGAATGTAAACGAATGAAATGGAACTTTGTGGTTTGGAATGGAATCTTATTCAATAGAATGAAATAGAGCGTTTGAAATGTAAACGAATGTGGTGTGATCGAATGGAATGTTATTGGATGACATGGAACGCAGAATAATAGAACTGAATTTTAATTAATGTATGGAATGTTATGTAACAGAATCTGAATAAGGTTTTGGAAATGAATCGAATGTTATGGAATGGAATGGAATGTTGTGAAATTGATTGGAATGGAATGGAATATGTTGGAATGCAATGTAATGTTGTGGGAACGAGTAGAATGTTGGAGAAAGGAAAGGAAGGTTAAGGAAACGAATTAAATTTTGTTTAGTGGAATGGAAACTTATGCAACATAATGAAATAGAATGTTTGAAATGGAATGGAATGCGGTGTAATCGAACAGAATGCAATGGTATGAAGTTGAAAGTACATTAACAGAATCGAATTTTAATGAATAGAATTAAATGTTATGTAACACAAAGGGAATAATGTGTTCGAATTGAAAGGAATGTTATGGAATTGAGAGTAATGTTGTGGAATTTAAAGCAATGTTATGGAATGGAATGAACGCTGTGGAATGCAATTGATTGTAGTGTAAATGAATAGAATGTTGGGAAAGGAATGGACGTAAAAGGAATGGAATAGAATCTTGTGACTTGCAATGGAATCTTATGGAATGGAATGAAATAGAATATATGAAATATAGAATGTTATATAATGGAATGCAATGTTATGGTATGAAGTGAAATGATGATTAATATACTGAATTTTAATGAGCGGTATGGAATGTTTTGTAAAAGAATGGGAATAATGTGTTGAAATGAATCGAATGGAATGGAAAAGAATGGTATATTTTGGAATGGAATGGAATGTGTTGGAATTAAATGGAAAGTTACAGAACGGAATGGCATGCTGTGGAATGCCATGAAATGTTGTGGAAAGGAATAGAATTTTAAGGAAAGCACTGTTAGGTTAAGGAATGGAGTGGAATTTTGTGGATAGGAATGGAATCTTATGAAGCAGAAGGAAATATAATGAATTGAAAAGGAATGTTGTGTAGCCGAATGGAATGTTATGGTATCAAGTGTAATGTTGAATAATAGGACCAAATTATAATGAATGGGATTTAATGTTATGAACAGAAAGGGAATGATATTTTGGAATGGAATGGAATGGTATGGAATGTTTTGGAATGGAATGGACTGTTACAGAATGGAATGAAGTGCTGTGGAAGGCCCTGGAATGTGGCAGAAAAGTGTAAAATGTTACGGAAAGAATGAAATGTCCAGGAATGGAATGGAATTTTGTCGTATGGAATGGAATCTTATGCAATGTAATGAAATAGAATGTTTTCAATGGAATGGAATGCTGATGAATGGTAAGGAATATTATGGTATGTAGTGGAATGTTGATTATTAGAACAGAATTTTGAAGAATGGAAGAGAGTGTTAAGTAATAATCGGAATAACGTGTTCGAATGGTGTAGAATGTTACGGAATGGAGTTCTATCTTGTGGAATGGAAAGAATGCTGTGGATTGGAATGGAATATTGTGGAACAGAATATAGTGTTGGGAAGGAATGAACGTTAAAGGAATGAAATAGAATTTTGTGGATTGGAATGACATAGAATATTTGAAATGGACTGGAATGTTGTTTAATCGAATGGAATGTTATGGTGTGAAGTGCAATGTTGAATAATAGAACCGAATTCTGAAGAATGTTATCGAATACTTTGTAGAAGAATGGCAATAATGTGAAGGAATGGAATCGAATGGAACGGAAAGGAATGGAATGTTTTGGAATGTAATGGTATGTTATGGAATGAAATGGAATGCTGTGGAATGCAATATAATGTTTAGGAATGGAATAAGATGTGTGTAATTGAATGAAATGTTATGGAATGGAATGCAATCCTGTGGAATGAAATGGAATGTTGTGGAAAGCAATAGAAAGTTGTGGAAATGATTGGAGTATGAAGGAATGGAATGGAATTTTGTGGATTTGCATTGAATGTCATGAAATATTACGAATTAGAATGTTGTTTAATGGAATGGAATGTTATGGTGTGATTTGGAATGTTGAACAGAAGAGAATTATGAAGAATAGAATGCAATGTTAGGTAATAATCGGAATAACGTGTTCAAATCAAGTAAAATGTTATGTAATGGAATGCTATGTTGTGGAAGGAATGAAATGCTGCGGAATGGAATGGAATGTTCTGGAAAGGAATAGAATGATGTGAAAGGATTGGAAGTTTTAGGAATGGAATGGAATTTTGTGGTTTTGAATGGAATCCTAAGTAATAGAATGAAATAGAATGTTTGAAATGGGGTGGAATGTTGTATAATCAAATGGAAAGTGATTGTTTGAAGTGCAATGTTGATTAATAGAACCTAATTTTGAATAATGGTATGGAACGTTTTGTAGAAGAATGGGAATAATGTGTTGTAGTGTTATCGAATGGACTGGAAAGGAATGGAATGTTTTTGAATGGACTGGAATGTTACAGAATGGAATTAAGTGCTGTGGAATGCAAGGAATGTTGGGTAAGTGATTGGAATGATAGTGAAACAATGGAAGGTCAAGGAATGTAATGCAATTTTGTGGATTGAAATGGAACCTTATGAAACAGAATGAAATAGAATGAATTGGAAAGGAAGGTTGTGTAATTGAATGGAATTTAATGCTATGAAGTACAATGTTTATTAATAAAACCAAATTTGATGAATGGAATATAATGTTGTCCAACAGAATGGGGGTAATGTGTTGGAATGGAATAGAATGTTATGGAATGGAAATCAATGGAATACTGTGGAATGCAATGGAATGTTTTGGAATGGAATACAATGTTGCCGGAAGGAATGAAAGTTTAAGGAATGGAATGGAATTTTGTGGTTTTGAATGGAATCCTATGTAATAGAATGAAATAGAATGTTTGAAATGGAAAGGAATGTTGTGTGGTCGAATGTAATGTATTGGGATGAAGCAGAATGTTGATTAACAGAAAAGAATTTTAATGAATGGAATGGAATGTTAGGTAAGAGAACGAGAATAATGTGTTGGTATGGAATTGAATCTTATGGAATGGAATGGAATGTTGTGTAATAGAGTGGAATGTTATGGAAAGTTATGGAAGGCTGTGGATTGCAATGGTATGTTGTTGAAAGCAATGGAAAGTTGCGGAAGGAATAGAGGGTGAAGGAATGGAAAGGAATTTTTGGATTGGAATGGAAAATTATGCAATGGAAGGAGATACTATGTGTGCAATGAATGGGATGTTCTGTAATTAAATGGAATGTGTTGTTATGAAGTGGAATGTTGATTAACAGAACCGAAATTCAAAGAATGGACTGGAATGTTAGGTAACAGAATGGGAATAATGTGTTTGAATGGAAAGAATGTTATGCAATGGAATTGAATGTTGTAGAATTGCATGCAACGTTAAGGAATGGAATGGAATGCTGTGGAAGGCCATGGCATGTTATAGAAAGCAATAGAACTTTGGAAAAAGGATTGGGAGGTTAAGGAATGGAAGGGAATTTTGTGGATTTGAATGGAATCCTATGCAATAGAACGAAAAAGAATGGTTGAAATGGAATGGTGTTCTGTGTAATCGAATGGAATATTATGATAAGAATTGGAATGTTAATAGTACAGAATTTTATTGAATCAATCTAGAGGTATGTAGTAGGACAGGAATAATGTGTTGGAATGGAATTGAATGTTATTGTGGAATTGAAAGGAATGCTTTGGAATGGAATGGAATGTTGCGGAAATGAATAGAATGTTGGGGAAATGAATGGAATGTTAAGGAATGAAATGGAATTTTGTGGTTTGGAATGGAATATTATTCTATAGAATGAAATAGAGCATTTGAAATGGGATGGAATGTAGTGTAATCGAAAAGAATGTAATGTAATGAAGTGGAATGCAGAATAATAGAACTGAATTTTAATTAATGTATGGAGTGCTTTGAAACAGAAAGGGAATAAGGTTTTTCGAAATGAATCGAATGTTATGGAATGGAATGGAATATTGTGCAATTGAATGGAATGTTCTGGAATGGAATGGAATTTGGTGGAATGCAATTGAATGTTGTGGGAAGGAGTAGAATGTTGGAGAAAGGAAAGGAAGGTTAAGGAAAGGAATGGAATTTGGTGGATTGGAATGGAAACTTATGCAACATATTGTAATAGAATGTTAGAAATGGAATGGAATGCGGTGTAATCAAATAGAATATTATGGTATGAAGTTGAAAGTACATTAAAGAATCGAATTTTAGTCAATGGAATTGAATGTTATGTAACACAAAGGGAATTATGTATTCGAATGCAATGAAATGCTATGGAAAGGAGAGCAATGTTGTGGAATTTAAAGGAATGTTATGGAATGGAATGGATGCTGTGGAATGCAATAGATTGTAGTGTAAAGTAATAGAATGTTTCTAAAGGGATAGACGTAAAAGGAATGGAATAGAATGTTGTGAATTGCAATGGAATCTTATGGAATGGAATGAAATTGAACATATGAAATGGAGAATTTTTATAATCGAATGCAATTTTATGGTATGAAGTGCAATGATGATTAATATACTGAATTTTAATGAACGGTATGGAATGTTTTGTAAAAGAATGGGAATATTGTGTTGAAATGGAATCGAATGGAATGGAAAGGAATGGAATGTTGTGGAATAAAATGGAATGTTACAGAATGGAATTGAACGCAGCGGAATGCAGTGGAATGTTGTGGAAAGGAATAGAATGTTAGGGAAAGCAATGTTAGGTTAAGGAATGGAATGGAATTTTGTGGATAGGAATGGAATCTTATGAAACAGTAGGAAATGTAATGAATTGAAAAGGAATATTGTGCAGCCGAATTGAATGTTATGCCATCAAGTGTAATGTTGAGTAATAGGACAAATTTTAATGAATGGAATGGAATTTTATGCAACAGAACGGAATGATGTGTTGGAATGGAATCGAATGTAATGGAATGGTATGGAATGTTTTGGAATGCAATGGAAAGTTATGGAATGGAACTGAATGCAATGGAAGGAAATGGAATGAGGCAGAAAAGTGTAGAATGTTGCGGAAAGGAATGAAATGTTAAGGAATGGAATGGAATTTTATGGTATTAAAAGGAATCTTATGCAATGGAATGGAATGTTGATGAATGGTAAGGAATGTTATAGTATGAAGTTTAATGTTGATTATTAGAACTGAATTTTGAAGAATGGAATGGAATGTTAAGTAATAATCGGAATAACGTGTTTGAATGGAGTATATTGTTATGGAATGAAGTGCTATCTTGTTGAATGGAAAGGAATGCTGTGGATTGGAATGGAATGTTGTGGAAAAGAATAGAGTATTGGTAAAGGAAAGGAAGTTAAAGGAATGAAATGGAATTTTGTGGATTTTAAAAACATAGGATGTTTGAAATGGACTGCAATGTTGTATAATCGAATGGAATGTTATGGTCTGAAGTGCAATGATGATTAATAGAACCGAATTTTGAAGAATGTTATCGAATGTTTTGTAAAAGAATGGGAATAATGCGTTGGAATGGAATTGAATGGAACTGAAAGGAATGGAATGTTTTGGAATTTAAAGGTTACTTAAGGAATGGAATGGAATGCTGTGGAATGCAATGGAATGTTTAGGAATATAATAAGATGTGTGGAATTGAATGGAATATTATGGAATGGAGTGCAATGTTGTGGAATTGAAGGGAATGTTATGGAATGGAATGGATGCTGTGGAATGCAATTTATTGCAGGGTAAAGGAATAGAATGTTGGGAAAAGATTGGACGTAAAAGGAATGGAATAGAATCTTGTGAATTGCAATGGAATCTTATGGAATGGAATTAAATATAATATATGTAATGGACAATGTTTCATAATTGAATGCAATGTTATGGTATGAAGTGCAATGACGATTAATATACTGAATTTTAATGAATGTTATGGAATGTTTTGCAAAAGAATGGGAATAATGTGTTGAAATGGAAAAGAATGGAATATTTTGGAATGGAATGGAATGTTGTGAAATTAAATGGAAAGTTACAGAACGGAATGGCATGCTGTGAAATGCCATGTAATGTTGTGGAACGGAATAGAATTTTAAGGAAAGCAATGTCAGGTTAAGGAAAGGAATGAAATTTTTAAGATTGGAATGGAATCTTATGAAGCAGAAGGAAATATAATGAATTGAAAAGCAATGTTGTATAGTCGAATGGAATTTTATGCTATCAAGTGTAATGTTGAATAATGGGAACAAATTTTAATGAATGGAATTTAATGTTATGCATCAGAACGTGTATGATGTGTTGGAATGCAATCGAATGTAATGGAATGGTATGGAATGTTTTGGAATGCAATAGAAAGTCATGGAATGGAATGGAATGCAGAGGAAGGCAATTTAATGTGGGAGAGAAGTGTAGGATGTTGCAGAAAGGAATGAAATGTCAAGGAATGGAATGGAATTTTATGGTATGGAACGGAATCTTATTCAATGGAATGAAATAGAATGTTTTCAATGGAATGGAATGTTGATGAATGGTAAGGAATGTTATGGTATGAAGTGGAATGTTGATCACTAGATCCGAATTTTGAAGAATGGAATTGAATGTTAGGTAATAATCGGAATAACGTGTTCGAAAGTAGTAGAATGTTATGGAATGGAGTGCTATTTTGTGGAATGGAATGCAATGCTGTGGATTGGAATGGAATGTTGTGGAAAAGAATAGAGTGTTGGGAAAGGAATGGAAGTTAAAGGAATGAAATGGAATTTTGTGGATTGGAATGACATAGAATGTTTGAAATGGACTGGAATGTTGCATAATCTAATGGAATGTTATGGTTTGAAGTGCAATGTTGATTAATAGAACCGAATTTTGAAGAATGTTATGGAACGTTTTGTAAAAGAATGGGAATAATGTGTTGGAATGGAATCGAATTAAATGGAAAGGAATGAAATGCTTTGGAATGTAATGGCTAATTTTTGGAATGAAATGGAATGCTGTGGATTGCAATGGAATGTTTAGGAATGGAATAAGATATGTAAAATTGAATGGAACATTATGGAATGGAAGGCAATGCTGTGGAATGAAATATAAAGTTGTGGAAAGCAATAGAAAGTTGTGGAAATGAATGGAGTGTGAAAAAATGGAACGGAATTTTGTGGAATTGCATTAAATTTCACGCAATAGTATTAATTAGAATGTTTTTTAACGAATGGAATGTTGTGGTGTGAAGTGGAATGATGATTAGAAGCGAATTTTGAAGAATGGAATGTAGTCTTACGTAATAATCGGAATAACGTTTTCAAGTGGAGTCAAATGTTATGGAATTGAATGCTACGTTGTGGAATAGAATGGAATGCTGTGGAATGGAATGGAATGTTGTGGAAAGTAATGGAATGTTGTGAAAGAGTTGGAATTTTAAGGAATGGAATGGAATTTTGAGGATTTGAATGAAATGAAATAGAATGTTTGAAATGCGCTTGATTGTTGTATAAACGAATGGAATTTGATGGTGTGAAGTGCAATGTTGATTAAAAGAACCGAATTTTGAAGAATGGTATGCAATGTTCCTAAAAGAATGGGAACAATATGTTCCAGTGGAATCGAATGGAATGGAAAGGAATGGAATTGTATGTTTCGGAACGGAATGGAATGCTCTGGAATGCAATGGAATGTTGTGGAAGGCAATAGAATGTTAGTGATAGCAATGGAAGGTTAAGGAATGAAATGGAATTTTGTGGATTGAAATGGAAATTCATGAAACAGAATGAAATAGAATGAATTGGTAAGGAACATTGGGTAATTGAATGGAAATTTATGCTATGAATTGCAATGTTGATTAAAATAACCGAATTAATGAATGGAATAGAAGGTTATGCAACAGAAAACGAATAATGTGTTGGCATGGAATATAAAGTTATGGAATGGAATGCAATGGAATATTTCGGAATGGAATAGAATGTTGCCGAAAGGAATAAAAGGTTAAGGAATTAAAAGGAATTTTGTGGTTTCAAATGGAATGCTATGTAAAAGAATGAAATAGAATGTTTGAAATGTATAGGAATGTAGTGTAATCGAATGTAATATAATGGGATGAAGTAGAATGTTGAGTAACTGAAAAGAATTTTAATAAATGGAATGGAATATTAGGTAAGAGAACGAGAATAAGTGTTGGCATGGAATTAAATGTTATGGAATGGAATGGAATTTCGTGGAATTGAATTGAATGTTATGGAAAAAAATTGAATGCTGTGGAATGCAATCGAATGTCCTGGAAAGCAATAGAAAGTTGGGGAAGAATGGAGGGAGAAGGAATGGAAAGGAATTTTGTGAATTGGAATGGAAAATTATGCAATGGAAGGAGATACAATGTGTGCAATTGAAAGGGTTGTTCTGTAATCAAATGGAATGTAATGGTATGAAGTGGAATGCTGATTAACAGAACCAAATTTCAAAGAATGCAATGGAATGGTAGGTAACAGAATGGGAAAAATGTGTTTGAATGGAAACAATGTTATGCAATGTAATTGAATGTTGTGGAATTGCATGCAACGATAAGAATGGAATGAAATTTGTGGGAAGGAATAGAACGTTGGGGTAAGGAATGGGTGGTTAAGGAATGGAATGGAATTTTGTGGATTGGAATGGAATCCTATGCAATAGAACGAAATGGAATGGTTGAAAAGGAATGGTGTTCTGTGTAATCGAATGGAATATTATGATGTGATTTGGAATGTTAATAGAAACGAATTTTACTGAATCAATGGAGAGGTATGTAATAGTACAGTAATAATGTGTTGGAATGATATTGAATGTTAAGTAATTTCATTGAATATTGTGGAATTGAATGTAAGCTTTGGAATGGTATGAAATGTTGGGGAAAGGAATAGAATTTTGGGGAAATGAATGGAATGTTAAGGAAAGTATTGGAATTTCGTGGTTTGGAATGGAATCTTATTCAGTAGAAAGAAATAGAGCGTTTGAAATGGGATGGAATGTGGTGTAATCGAATGGAATGTTATGGGATGACATGGAACGTAGAGTAATAGAACTGAATTTTAATTAATGTACGGAATGTTATGTAACAGAATTGGAATATGGTTTTGGAAATGAATCAAATGTTATGGAATGGAATTGAATGTTGTGGAATTGAATGGAATGTTCTGGAATGCAATGGAATTTGGTGGATTGCAATGGAATGTTGTGGAAAGGAGTAGAATATTGGATAAAGGAAAGGAAAATTAAGGAAAGGAAATTAATTTTGTGGATTGGAATGGAAACTTAGGCAACATAATGAATTAGAATGTTTGAAATGGAATGGAATGCGGTGTAATCGAATAGAATGTTATGGTATGAAGTTGACAGTACATTAACAGAATCAAATTTTAATGAATGGAATGTAATTTTATGCAACAGAATGGGAATGATGTGTTCGAATGGAGTCGAATGTAATGGAATGGTATGGAATGTTTTGGAAGGCAATGAGAAGTCATTGAATGGCATGGAATGTAGTGGAAGGCATTGGAATATGGCAGAAAGGTGTAGAATGTTGGGGAAAGAAATAAAATGTTAAGGATTGAATGGAATTTTGTGGTATGGAATGGAATCTTATGCAATGGAATGAAATAGTATGTTTTCAATGGAATGGAATGTTGATGAATGGTAAGGAAAGTTATGGTATGAAGTGGAATGTTGATTATTAGAACAGAATTTTGAAAAATGGAATGGAATGATAGCTAATAATCAGAATAACGTGTTCGAATGGAGTAGAATGTTATGGAATGGAGTGCTATCTTGTGGAATGGAAAGGAATGCTTTGGATTGGAATGGAATGTTTAAGAGTGGAATAAGATGTGTGGAATTGAATGGAATGTTATTGAATGGAATGCAATGCTGGGGAATGAAATGGAATGTTGTGGAAAGCAATAGTAAGTTGTGGAAATGAATGGAGTGTGAAGGAATGGAATGGAATTTTGAGGATTGGAATGGAATAAAATAGAATGTTTGAAATGGGCTGGAATGTGGTATAATCGAAAGAAAAGTAATGGTGTGAAGTGCAATGTTGATTAATAGAACCGAATTTTGAAGAACGGTATGGAATGTTTTGTAAAAGATTGGGAATAATGTGTTGGAGTGGAATCGAATTCAATGGAAATTTATTGAATGTTTTAGAATGGAATAGAATGCTGTGGAATGCAATGGAAAGCTGTGGAAAGGAATAGAATGTTAGGGAAAGCAATGGAAGGTAAAGGAATGGAATGGAATTTTGTCTATTGGAATGGAATCTTATGAAATAGAATGAAATGGAATGAATTGTATAGAACTGTTGTGCCATCGAATAGTATATTATGCTATGAACGGGAATGTTGATTAATAGACCCGAAATTTAATGAACGTATTGAAAGTTTTGTAACAGAATGGGAATAATGTGCTGGAATGGAATGGAATGCTGTGGCATTGAATGGAATGTTACAAATGGAATGTTATGCTGTGCAATGCAAAGAAATATTGTAGAAAGTAATAGAATGTTGGGGAAAGGAATGGAAGGTGAAGGAATGGAAAGGAATTCTTTGGATTGGAATAGAATCAGATGCAATGGAATGGGATACAACGTTTGCAGTTGAATGAGATGTTATGTAATGGAATGGAATGTCCTGGTATGAATTAGAATGTTGATTAATATAACCGAATTTCACAGAATGGAATGGAATGTTAGGTAAGAGAATGGGAATAATGTGTTTGAATGGAATCAATGTTATGCAATGGAAATGAATGTTGTGGAATTGAATGGAACGTTTAGGAATGGAATGGAATGCTGTGGAATGTAATGTCATGTTGTGGAAAGGAATAGAACATTGGGGAAAGGGATGGTAGTTTAAGGAATGGAATGGAATTTTGTGGATTGGCATGGAATCCTATTCAATAGAACGAAATAGAATGGTTGAAATGGAAATGTGTTCTATAAATCAAGTGGAATATTATGATATAAATTGGAATGTTAAAAGTACCAAATTTTACTGAATCAATGGAAACTTATATACTATTACGGGAATAATATGTTGGAGTGGTATCAAATGTTAAGGAATGGAATGTAATATTTTGGAATTTAATGGAATGCTGTGGAATGGAATAAAATGTTGGGGAACGGAGTAGAATGTTCATTAAAGGAATGTAAGGTTAAGGAAGAAATGGAATTTTGTGGTTTGGAATGGAAACTTATGCAATATAATGAAACAGAATGTTTGAAATCAAATGGAATGTATTGTAATCGAATGGAATGTTATGGGATGACGTGTAATGTAGAGTAATAGAACTGAATTTTAATGAATGGAATGGAAGTTATGTAACAGAATGTGAATAATTTGTTGGAAATGAATCAAATGTTATGGAATGGAATGAAATGTTGAATTGAATGGAATGTTATGGAATGGAATGGAATTCGGTGGAATGCAATGGAATGTTGTGGGAAGGAATAGAATGTAGGAGAAAGGAATGGAGTTTTAAGGGAAGGAATGGAATTACGTGGTTTGGAATGGAATATTATACAATGTAATGCAATAGAATGTTTGAAATGGAATGGAATATTGTGTAATCGAATATAAAATGGTGAGAAATTGTATGTAGTTTAATAGAACCGAATTTATAGAGTGGTATGGAATGTTAGGTAACAGAACAGGAATAAGGTGTTTTAATGGAATTGAAAGTTATGGAATGGAATGCAATGCTGTGGAATTGAGCGTCATGTTTCAGAATGGACTGAAATGATGTGGTAGGCAATGGAAAGTAGTGGAAAGGAATAGAATGTTGGGGAAAGGAACGGATTTTAATGCTGTGGAATGGAACGGAGTGTTTTTGAAAGGAATAAAATGTTGGAGAAAATAATGGAGGTTAAGAATTGTAAAGGTATTTTCTGTATTGGAATGGAATCTCATGCAATGGAATGATATAAATTGTATGAAGTGCAATGGGAAGTTCTGTAATCGAATGGAATATATGGTATGAAGTGAAATGTAGATTGATAGAACTGAATATTAATGAAAGAAATGGAATGTTAGGTAACAGAACAGGAATAATGTGTTGGAATGGAATCAAATGTAACAGAATGGAGTGGAATGTTGTGGAATTGAAAGGAATGTTATGGAATGGAAGGAATGCTGTGGAATGCAATGGAATGTTGTGGAAAGGAATAGAATGTTGGGGAAAGGAATGAAAGATTCAGGAATGGAAAATAATTATTTGGATTATAATGGAACCTTATGCAACGGAATGAAATAAAATGTTTGAATTGGAAAGGAATGTTGTGTAATCGAATGGAATTTTATGCTATGAAGTAGAACGTTGATTGATAGAACCAAATTTAATGAATGGAATCGAGTGTCAAGCAAAAGAACCTGAATAATGTGTTCGAATGGAATCGAATGTTATAGAATGGAATGGAGTGGAATGGTGTGGAATGCATTGCAATGTTGTGGAATGGAATAAATGTTGGGGAAAGGAATGAAATGTTCAGGAATGGATTGGAATTTTTTGGATTGGAGTGGAATCTTATGCAATAGAATGTAACAGAATGTTTGAAATGGAATGGAATGTTGTGTAATCGAATGTAATGTAATGCGATGAGGTGGAATATTGATTAACAGAAAAGAATTTAATGAATGGAATGGAATGCTAGGTAACAGAACGAGAATAATATTTTGGCATAGATTTGAATGTTATGGAATTTAGTGGAATGTTCTGTAATTGAATTAAAAGTTATTTACTGGAATGGAATGCTGTGGAATGAAATAGAAGGTTAAGTAATGGAATGCAATTTTTTCATAGGAATGGAATCTTATGCAAAAGAATGAAATAGAAAGAATTGGAAAGGAATGTTGTGTAATGGAATGCAATGTTATGCTATGAAGTGGAAAGTTGATTAATAGGAACAAATTTATATGAATTGTAAAGAATGTAATGCAACAGAATGGGAAAAAATGTGTTGGAATGGAATCGAATGTAATGGAATGGAGAGGAATGTTTCCGAATGCAACAAATGATATGGAATGGAATGGAATGCTGTGGAATGCAATAGAATGTTGAGGAAAGTAAAAAATGTTATGGAATTGAATGGTAAGTTATTGAATGGAATGCAATGATGTGGAATGTAATTGAATGTTGGGGAAAGGTTATCGAATGGAATGCAATTTTGTCGATTGGAATGGATACTTATGCAATAGATTGAAATAGAATGTTTGAAATGGAATGGGATGCTGTGAAATGGAATGGAATGATATGGTATGATCTGGAATGTTGATCAATAGAACAGAATACTAAAGAATCGAATGGAATGTTAGGTGAAAGAATGGGAATAACGTGTTTGATTGGAATCGAAAATTTTGGAATGGAATAAAATGTGGAATTGAAAGGAATGTTATGGAATGGCATTCAATTCCGTGGAAGGCAATGGAATATTGTGGAAACGAATATTATATTCTGGAAAGGAATGGAAGGTTAGGGAATTAAATGGAATTTTGTGGACTGGGATGGAATGCTATGCAGTAGAATGAAATAAAATGTTTTAAGTGGAATGGAATGTTGCGTAATGGAATTGAACACTATGGTATGAAGTGGAATGTTGATTTACGGAAGCAAATTTTGAAGAATGGAATGGAATGTTAGTTATCAGAAAGGGAATAATGTTTTGGAATGGAATTGAATGTCATGGAATGAAAAGGAATGTTGTGGAATTGAATGGAAAGGAATCGAATGATTTGGAATGCAATGGAATGCAGTGGAAAGGGATAGAATGTGAGGGAATGAAATGGGATGTTAAGAAATGGAACGGAATTTTTTGGATTATAATGGACTCATGGAATGGAACGAAATAGAATGTTTCAATGGAATGTAATCTTGATGAATGGTAAGGGATGTTATGGTATGAAATGGAATGTTGATTAATAGAACCGAATTTTGAAGACTGGTAAGGAATGTTAAGTATTAATCGGAATAACGTGTTCAAGTGGAGTAGAATGTTATAGAATGGAGTGCTATATTGTGAAATGGAAAGGAATGCTGTGTATTGGAATGGAATGTTGTGGAAAAGAATAGTGTTATGAAAGGACTGAAAGTTAAAGGAACGAAATGGAATTTTGTTAATTGGAATGGCATAGAATGTTTGAAATGGACTGGAATGTTGTATAGTCGAATGGAATGTTATGGTGTGAAGTGCAATGTTGATTAATAGAACCGAATTTTGAAGAATGTTATGGAATGTTTTGTAAAGGAATGGGAATAATGTGTTGGAATGGAATTGAAAGGAACGGAAAGGAATGGAATGTTGTGGAATGTAATGGTATGATATGGAATGTAATGGAATGTTGTGGAATGCAATGGAATGTTTTGGAATGGAATAAGATGTGTGGAATTGAATGGAATGTTATGGAATGAAATGCAATGCTGTGGAATGAAATGGAATGTTGTGGAAAGCAATAGAAAGTTGTATAAATGAATGGAGTGTGAAGGAATGGGATGGAATTTTGAGGATTTGGATGAAATGTAATGCAATAGTATGTATTAGAATTTTTAACGGAATGGAATGTTATTGTGTGAGGTGGAATGATGAACAGAAGCGAATTTTGAAGTATGTAATGTAATGTTAGGTAATAATCGAAATAGGGTGTTCAAATGGAGTCAAATGTCATGTAATGGAATGCTACGTTGTGGAATGGAATGGAACACTTTGGAATGGAATGGAATGTTGTGGAAAGAATTGGAAGTTAAAGAAATGGAATGGAATTTTGAGGATTGGAATGGAATGAAATAGAATGTATGAAATGGGCTGGAATGTTGTGTAATTGAATGGAAAGTAATTGTGTGAAGTGCAATGTTGATTAATAGAACCGAATTTTGAGGAATTGTATGGAATGTTTTGTGAATTATGGGAATAATGTGTTGGAGTGGAATCGAATGGAAAGGAAAGAAAGGAATGGAATTTTATGGAAATGAATAAATGTTGTGGAAGGGAACAGAATGTTAGTGAAAGCAATGGAAGGTTAAGGAATGTAATGCAATTTTGTGGAATTGAATGGAATGATTTGGAATGGAATGGAATGTTGGGGAAAGGAATAGAATGTTGGGGAAATGAATGGAATGTTAAGGAATGATATAGAATTTTGTGGTTTGGAATGGAATCTTATTCAATACAATGAAATAGAGCATTTGAAATGGGATGGAATGTAGTGTAATCGAATGGTATGTTATGGGATGACATGGAACACAGAATAATAGAACTGAATTTCAATTAATGTATGGAATGCATTGTAACAGAATGGGAATAAGGTTTTGGAAATGAATCGAATGTTATGGAATGGAATGGAATTTTGTGGAATTGAATGGAATGTTCTGGACTGGAATGGAATTTGATTGAATGCTTGGAATGTTGTGGGAAGGAGTAGAATGTTGGAGAAACGAAAGGAAGGTTAAGGATAGCAATGGAATTTGGTGGATTGGAATGGAAACATATGCAACATATTGAAATTGAATGTTTTAAATGGAATGGAATGTGGTGTAATCCAATAGAATGTTATAGTATGAAGTTGAAAGTACATTAACAGAATCGAATTTTAATGAATGCAATGGAAAGTTATGTAACACAAAGGGAATAATGTGATCGAATGCAGTGGAAGTTATGGAATGGAGAGCAATGTTGTGGAATTGAAAGGAATGTAATGGAATGGAATGGATGCTGTGGAATGCAATGGATTGTAGTGTAAAGGAATACAATGTTGGGAAAGGAATGGACGTAAAAGGAATGGAATAGAATCTAGTGAATTGCAATGGAATCTTATGGAATGAAATGAAATAGAATACATGAAATGGAGAATGTTTTATACTCGAATGCAATATTATGGTATGAAGTGCAATGCTGATTAATATACTGAATTTAATGAATGGTATGGAATGTTATGTAAAGAATGGGAATAATGTGTTGAAATGGAATCGAATGTAATGGAAAGGAATGGAAAGTTTTAGAATGGAGTGGAATGTTGTGGATTTAAATGGAATGTTACAGAATGGAAAGGAATGCTGTGTAATAAAATGGAATGTTGTGGAAAGGAAAAGAATGTTGGGGAAAGCAATGTTAGGTTAAGGAATGGAATGGAATTATTTGGACAAGAGTGGAATCTTATGAAATAGAAGGAAATATAATGAATTGGAAAGGAATGTTGTGTAGTCGAATGGAATTTTATGCTATAAATTCTAATGTTGAATAATAGGACCAAATTTTAATGAATTGAATGGAATGTTTTGCAATAGAATGGGAATGATGTGTTGGAATGGAATCGAATGTAATGGAATGGTATGGAATGTTTTGTAATGCCATGCAAAGTCATGGAATGGAATGCAGTGGAAGGCAATGGAATGTAGCAGAAAGGTGAAGAATGTTGGGGAAATGAATAAAATGTTAAGGAATGTAATGGATTTTTTGTTATGGAATGGAATCTTATGCAATGAAATGAAATAGAATGATTTCAATGGAATGGAATGTTGATGAATGGAAATGAATGTTATGGTATGAAGTGGAATGCTGATTATTAGAACCGAATATTGAAGATTGGAATGGAATATTAGGTAATAATCAGAATAAGGTGTTCGAATATATTAGAATGTTATGTAATGGAGTGCTATTTTTTGGAATGGAAAGGAATATTGTGGATTGGAATGGAATGTTGTGGAAAAGAATTGAGTGTTGGTAAAGGAATGGAAGTTAAATGAATTAAATCTAATTTTGTGGATTGAATTTACATAGAATGTATTAAAAGGACTGGAATGATGTATAATCGAGTGGAATGTGATGGTATGAAGTGTAATGTTGATTAATATACTGAATTTTAATGAACGGTATGGAATGTTTTGTAAAAGAATGGGAATAATGTTTTGAAATGGAATCGAGCGGAATGGAAAAGAACGGAACGTTTTGGAATGGAATAGAATGTTGCGGAATTATATGGAATGTTACAGAATGGAAAGGAGTGCAGCAGAATGCAATGGAATGTTGTGGAAAGGAATAGAATGTTAGGGGAAGCAATGTTATATTAAGGAAAGGAATGGGATTTTGTGGATAGGAATGGAATCTTATGAAACAGAAGGAAATATAATGAATTGAAAAGGAATGTTGTGTAGTAGATTGGAATGTTATGCTATCAAGTGTAATGTTGATTAATAGGAACAAATTTTAATGAATTGAACGGAATATTTTGCAACAGAACGGGAATGATGTGTTGGAAAGGAATCGAATGTAATGGAATGGTATGGAATGTTTTGGAATGCAATGGAAAGTCAAGGAATCGAACTGAATGCAGTGGAAGGCAATGGAATGTGGCAGAAAGTGTAGAATGTTGGGGAAAGTTATGAAATGTTAAGGAATGGAATTTAATTTTATGGTATGGAATGGAATCTTATGCAATGGAATGGAATGTTGATGCATGGTAAGAAGTGTTATGGTATGAAGTGGAATGTTGATTATTAAAACCGAATTTTGTAGAATGGAATGGAATGTTAAGTAATAAACGGTATAACGTGTCTGAATGGAGTATATTGTTATGGAATGGAGTGCTATCTTGTGGAATGGAAAGGAATGCAGTGGATTGGAATGGAATGTTGTGGAAAAATTAGAGTGTTGGGAAAGGAAAGGATGTTAAAGGAATGAAATGGAATTTTGTGGATTGCAATAACACAGAATGTTTGAATGGACTGGAATGTTGTGTAATCGAATGGAATGTTATGCGGTGAAGTGCAATGGTGATTAATAGAACCGAATTTTGAAGAATGTTATGGAATGTTTTGTAAAACAATGGGAATAATATGTTGGAATGGAATCGAATGGAACGGAAAGTAATGGAATGTTTTGGAGTGTAATGGTTAGTTAAGGAATGGAATGGAATGCTGTGGAATGCAATCGAAAGTTTAGGAATGGAATAACGTGTCGAATTGAATGGAATGTTATGGAATGGTGTGCAAGTTGTGGAATTGAACAGAATGTTATGGAACGGAATGGATGCTGTGGAATGCAATGGATTGTAGTGTAAAGGAATAGAATGTTGGGAAAGGAATGGACATAAAAGGAATGGAATAGAATCTTGTGAATTCCAATGGAATCTTATGGAATGGAATTAAATATAAAATATGAAATGGAGAATGTTTCATAATCGAATGCAGTGTTATCGTATGAAGTGCAATGATGACTAATGTACTGAATTTTAATGAACGGTATGGAATGCTTTGTAAAAGAATGGGAATAATGTGTTGAAATGGAATCCAATGGAATGGAAAGGAATGGAATGTTGTGGAATTAAATCAATGTTACAGAACGGAATTGAATGCAGTGGAATGCAATGGAATGTTGGGGAAAGGAATACAATGTTAGAGAAAGCAATGTTAGGTTAAGGAAAGGATTGAAATTATGTGGATAGGAATGGAATCTTATAAAGCAGAAGGAAATATGATAAATTGAAAAGGAATGTTTTGTAGTCGAATGGATTGTTATGCTATCAAGTGTAATGTTGAATAATTGGACGAAATTTAAATGAATGGAATTTAATGTTATGCAACAGAAGGGGAATGATGTGTTGGAATGGAATCGAATGTAATGGAATGCTATGGAATGTTTTGGAATGCAATAGAATGTCATGGAATGGAATAGAATGCAGTGGAAGGCAGTCGAATATGGCAGAAAAGTGTAGAATGTTGCAGAAGGAATGAAATGTCAAGGAATGGAAAGGAATTTTGTGGTATGGAATGTTATCTTATGCAATGGAATGAAATAGAATGTTTTCAATGGAATGGAATGTTGATGAATTGTAAGGAATGTTATGGAATGAAGTGGAATGTTGATTATTAAAACCGAATTTTGAAGAATGGAAGGGAATGTAAAGTAATAATCAGAATAATGTGTTCGAATGGAGAAGAATGTTATGGAATGGAGTGCTATCTTTTGGAATGTAAATGTATGCTGTGGATTGGAATGGAATGTTGTGGAAAAGAATAGGGTGTTGGGAAAGGAATGGAAATTAAAGGAATGAAATGGAATTTTGTGCATTGGAATGACATAGAATGTATGATATGGACCGGAATGTTGTTTAATCGAATGGAATGTTACAGTGTGAAGTGCAATGTTGATTAATAGATCCGAATTTTGAAGAATGTTATGGAATGTTTTGTAAAAGAATGGGAATAAGTGTTGGAATGGAATCAAATGGAACGGAAAGGAATGGAATGTTTTGAAATGTAATGGTATGTTATTTAATGGAATGGAATGCTGTGGAATTAAATGGAATGTTGTGGAAAGCAATAGAAAGTTGTGGAAATGATTGGAGTGTGAAGGAGTGGAACGAAATTTTGTGGATTTGCATAGAATGTCATGCAATAGTACGAATTAGAATGTTGTTTAATGGAATGGAATGTTATGTGTAAGGTGGAATATTGAATAGAAGAGAATTTTGAAGAATGGAATGCAATGTTAGGTAATAATCGGAATAAGGTGTTCAAACGGAGTCAAATGTTATGTAATGGAATGCTATGTTGTGGAATGGAATGGAATGCTGTGGAATGGAATGGAATGTTGTGGAAAGGAATAGAATGTAGTGAAAGGATTGTAATGTATTGGAGTGGAATGGAATTTTGAGGCTTGGAATGGAATGAAATAGAAAGTTTGAAATGCTGTGGAATGTTGTATAATCAAATGAAAAGTAATGGTGTGACGTGCAATGTTGATTAATAGAACCGAATTTTGAATAATGCTATGGAATGTTTTGTAATAGAATGGGAATAACGTGTTGCAGTGGAATCGTATTGATTGGAAAGGAATGGAATGTTTTGGAATGGAATGGAATGCTACAGAATGGAATGAAGTGCTGTGGAATGCAGTGGAATGTTGGGGAAGGGAATGGAATGTTAGTGAAAGCAATGGAAGGTTAAGGAATGGAATTGAATTTTGTGGATTGAAATTGAAACTTATGAAATAGAATGAATTGGAAAAGAAGGTTGTGTAATTGAATGGAATTTTATGCTATGAAGTGCAATGTTGATTAATAGCACCAAATTTAATGAACGGAATATAATGTTATCCAACAAAATGGGAATAATGTGTTGGAATAGAATAGAATGTTATAAAATGGAATGCAATGGAATACTGTGGAATGCAATGGAATGTTTCGGAATGGAATACAATGTTGCCGAAAGGAATGAAAGGTTAAGGAACGGAATGGAATTTTGTTTTTTCGAAAGGAATCCTATGTAATAGAATGAAATAGAATGTATTAAATGCAAAGGAATGTTGTGTGATCGAATGTAATGTAATGGGATGAAGTAGAATGTTGATTAACAGAAAAGAATTTTAATGAATGGGATGGAATGTTAGGTAAGAGAACGAGAATAATGTGTTGGTATGGAATTGAATCTTATGGAATGGAATGGAATGTTTTGGAATTGAATGGAATGTTATGGAAAGAATGGAATTCTTTGGAATGCAATGGTATGTTCTGGAAAGCAGTAGAACGTTTGGGAAAGGAATGGGATGTTAAGGAATTGAGTGGAATTTTGTGGATTGGGATGGAATCCTATGTAATAGAACGAAACAGAATGGTTGAAATGGAATGGTGTTCTGTGTGATGGAATTGAATATTATGATAAGAATTGGAATGTTAATAGAACCGAATATTACTGAATCAATGGAGAGGTATGTAATAGTACCGGAATAATGTGTTGGAATGGAAATGAATGTTAAGGAATGGAATTGAATGTTGTGGAATTGAATGGAATGCTTTGGAATGGAATGGAGTTTTGGGTAAATGAATAGAATGTTGGGGAAATGAATGGAATGTTAAGGAATGAATTGGAATTTTGTAGTTTGGAAAGAAATCTTATTCAATAGAATGAAATAGAGCATTTGAAATGGGATGGAATGTAGTGTAATCAAATGGAATGTTATGGGATGATGTGGTACGCCGAGTAATAGAACTGAATTTTAATTAATGTATGGAATGCTTTGTAACATAATGGGAATAAGGTTTTGGAAATGAATCGAACGTTATTAATGAAATGTAAGGTTGTGAAATTGAATGGAAAGTTCTGTAATGGAATGGAATTTGCGGAATGCAATGGAATGTTGAGGGAAGTGGTAGAATGTTGGAGAAAGGAAAGAAAGGTTAAGGAACGGAATGGAATTTTGTGGTTTGGAATGGAACGTTGTGCAACATATTGAAATAGAATGTTTGAAATGAAATGGAATCGGTTTAATCGAATAGAATGTTATGGTATGAAGTTGAAAGTACATTAACAGAATCGAATTTTAATGAATGGAATGGAATGTTATGTAATCCAAAAGGAATAATGTGTTCGAATGCAATGTAAAGTTATGGAATCTAGAGCAATGTTGTGAAACTGAAGGGAATGTTATGGAATGGAATGTATGCTGTAAAATGCATTGGATTGTAGTGTAAAGGAAAAGAATGTTGGGAAATGAATTTACGTAAAAGGGATTGAATGGAATATTGTGTATTGCAATGGAATCTTATGGAATGGAATGAAATAGAATATATGAAATGGAGAATGCTTTATAATCGAAAGCAATGTTATGGTATGAAGTGCAATGTTGATTAATATACTGAATTTAATGAGTGGTATGGAATAATTTGTAAAAGAATGGGAATAATGTGTTGAAATGGAATCGAAAGGAATGAAAGAAATGGAATGTTTTGGAATGGAATGGAATGTTGTGGATTTAAACGGAATGTTGAGGAACGGAATGGAATGCTGTGGAATGCAATGGAATGTTGTGGAAAGGAATAGAATCTTAGGGAAAGTAATGTTAGGTTAAGGAATGCAAAGGAATTTTGTGGATAGGAATGGAATCTTATGATACAGGGGGAAACATAATGAATTGAAAAGGAATGTTGTGTATTCCAATGGAATGTTATGCTATCAAGTGTAATGTTGAAAAATAGGACCAAATTTTAATGAATGTAATGGAATGCTGTCCAACAGAAGGGGATTGATCTGTTGGAATGGAATCGAATGTAATGGAATGTTAGGGAATGTTTTGGAATGTAATGGAAAGTCATGGAATAGAATGGAATTCAGTGGAAGGATGGAATGTGGCAGAAAATTGCAGAATGTTGCGGATAGGAATGAAATGTCAAGGAATGGAATGGAATTTCGGGGTAAGGATGGAATATTATGCAATGAAATGAAATAGAATGTTTTCAATGGAATGGAATGTTGAAGAATGATAAGGAATGTTATGGTATGAAGGGGAATGTTGATAATTAGAACGGAATTTTGAAGAATGAAATGGAATGTTAGGTAAAAATCGGAATAACGTGTTCGAATGGAGTAGAATGTTATGGAATGGAGTGCTATCTTGTGGAATGGAAAGGAATGCAGTGGATTGGAATGGAATGTTGTGGACAAGAATAGAGTGTTATGAAAGGAATGTAATTTAAAGAAGTGAAATGGAATTTTGTTGATTGGAATGACATAGAATGTTTAAAATGAACTGGAATGTTGTATAATCGAATGGAATGTTATGCTGTGAAGTGCAATGTTGATTAATAGCACTGAATTTTGAAGAATGTTAACGAATGTTTTGTAAAAAATGGGAATAATGTGTTGGAATGGAATCGAATGGAATGGAAAGGTTTGGAATGTTTTGGAATGTAATCGAATGTTATGGAATGGAATGGACTGCTGTGGAATGAAATGGAATGTTTAGGAATTGAATAAGATGTGTTGAATTGAATGGAACCTTATGGAATGTAATGCAATGCTGTGGAATAAATGAAATGTTGTGGAAAGCAATAGAAAGTTGTGGAAATGATTGGAGTGTGAAGGAATGGAATGGAATTTTGTGGAATTGCATGGAATGTCATGCAATAGTATGAATTAGAATTTTTAACGGAAAGGAATATTATGGTGTGAGGTCGAATGATGAATAGAAGTGAATTTTGAAGAATGGAATGTAATGTTAGGTAATAATCGAAATAGGGTGTTCAAATGGAGTCAAATGTTATGTAATGGAATGCTATGTTGTGAAATGGAATGGGATGCTGTGGAATGGAATGGAATGTTGTGGAAATGTTTGGAATTTAAAGGAATGGAATGGAATTTTGAGGACTGGAATGGAATGAAATTGAATGGGTGAAATGGGCTGGAATGTTGTATAATCGAATGGAAAGTAATGGTGTGAACTTCAGTGTTGATTAATAGAACCGAATTTTGAAGAATGGTATGGAATATTTTGTAAATTATGGGAATAATGTGTTTTACTGGAATCGAATAGAATGGAACGGAAAGGAATGGAATGTTACAGAAATGAGTGGAATGTTGTGGAAGGGAATAGAATGTTAGTGAAAGCAATGGAAGGTTAAGGAATGGAATGGAATTTTGTGGAATTGAATGGAATGCTTTGGAA
This sequence comes from Smutsia gigantea, assembly GCA_032199065.1. Classification (NCBI taxonomy): domain Eukaryota; kingdom Metazoa; phylum Chordata; class Mammalia; order Pholidota; family Manidae; genus Smutsia; species Smutsia gigantea. Next base: position 103,975 of record JAVSCE010005588.1, on the reverse strand, counting down.
TGGAATGGAATGTTGCGGAAAGGAATAGAATGTTGTGGAAATGAATGGAGTGTGAAGGAATGGAATGGAATTTTGTGGATTGGCATGGAATGTCATGCAATAGAATGAATCAGAATGTTGTTTAATGGAATGGAATGTTATGTTGTTAGGTTCAATGTTGAGTAGAAGAAATTTTTAAAATGAAATGTAATATTAGGTAATAATCGGAATAACGTGTTCAAATGGAGTCAAATGTTATGGAATGGAAAGCTATGTTGTGTAATGGAATGGAATGCTGTGGAATGGAATGGAATGTTGTGGAAAGGAATATGATGTTTGGAAAGGATTGGAAGTTAAAGGAATAAAATGGAATTTTGAGATTGGAATGGAATGAAATAGAATGTTTGAAATGGGCAGGAATGTTGTATAATCGAATGGAAATTAATGGTGTGAAGTGCAATGTTGATTAATAGAACCGAATTTTGAACAATGCTTTGGAATGTTTTGTAAAAGAATGGGAATAATGTGTTGGAGTGGAATCGAATGGACAGGAAAGGAATGGAATGTTTTAGAATGATATGGAATTCTGTGGATTGCAAAGGGATGCTGTGGAAAGTAATAGAATGTTTTGGAAAGCAATGGAACGTTAAAGAACGGAATGGAATTTTGTTGATTGGAATGGAATCTTATGAAATAGAATGAAATGGAATGAATTGTAATTGACTGTTGTGTCATCGAATAGTATGTTATGCTATGAAGGGGAATGTTGATTAAAAAACTGAAATTTAATGAATGGTATTGAAAATTTTGTAACAGAATGAGAATAATGTGCTGGAATGGAATGGAATGCTGTGGCATTGAATAGAATGTTACAAAATGAAATGGAATGCTGTGCCATTCAAAGGAATGTTGTAGAAAGTAATAGAATGTTGGGGAAAGGAATGGAAGGTGAAGGAATGGAAAGGAATTTTTGGATTGGAATAGAATCTGATGCAATGAAATGAGATACAATGTTTACAGTTGAATGAGATGTTGTGTAATGGAATGGAATGTTATGGTATGAAGTGGAATGTTGGTTAATAGAACCGAATTTCAAAGAATAATGGAATGTAAGGTGAGAGAATGGGATGAATGTGTTTGAATGGAATCAATGTTATGCAATGGAATTGAATGTTGTGGAATTGAATGGAATGTTAAGGAATGGAATGGAATGCTGTGGAATGTAATGCCATGTTGTGGAATGTAATGGAACGTTGGGGAAAGGGATGGGAGTTTAAGGAATGGAATGGAATTTTGTGGATTGTAATGGAATCCTATGCAATAGAACAGAATGGAATTGTTGAAATGGAAATGTGTTCTGTGTAATCAAGTGCAATATTATGATATAAATTGGAACGTTAAAAGAACCAAATTTTACTGAATCAATGGAAACTTATGTAATAGTACGGGAATAATATGTTGGAATTCTATCAAATGTTAAGCAATGGAAAGTAATATTTTGGAATTGAATGGAATGCTGTGGAATGGAATGGAATGTTGGGGAAAGGAATAGAATGTTCGTGAAAGGAATGTAAGGTTAAGGAATGATAAGGAATTTTGTAGTTTGGAATGGAATCTTATGCAATAGAATGTTTGAAATGGAATGGAATGTATTGTAATCGAATGGAATGTTATGGGATGATGTGTAATGTAGAGTAATAGAACTGAATTTTAATGAATGGAATTGAATGTTATGTAACAGAATATGAATAATGTGTTGGATATGAATCAATTGTTATGGAATGGAATGAAATGTTGAATTGAATGGAATGTTATGGAATGGAATGGAATTCGGTGGAATGCATTGGAATGTTGTGGGAAGGAATAGAATGTTAGTGAAAGGAATGAATTTTAAGGAAAGAAATGGAATTACGTGGTTTGGAAGGAATATTATGCAACGTAATGAAATAGAATATTTGAAATGGAATGGAATGTTGTGTAATCGAATATAATATGGTGTGAGGTTGTACGTAGATTAATAGAACTGAATTTATAGATTGGTATGGAATGTAAGGTAACAGAACAGGAATAAGGTGTTTTATTGGAATTGAAAGTTATGTAATGGAATGCCATTTTGTGGAATTTAACGGAATGTTTCGGAATGGACTGGAATGATAACAAAGGTTATGGAAAGTAGTGGAAAGGAATAGAATGTTGGGTAAAGGAATGGATTTTAATGCTGTGGAATGCAATGGAATGTTTTGGAAAGGAATAGAATGTTGGAGAAAAGAATGGAGGTTAAGGAATGTAAAGGTATTTTGTGTATTGGAATGGAATCTTATGCAATGGAATGATATAAATTGTATGAAGTGCAATGGGATGTTGGGTAATCGCATGGAATGTATGGTATGAAGTGAAATGAAGATTAATAAAAGTGAATATTAGTGAAAGAAATGGAATGTTAGGTAACAGAACAGGAATAATGTGTTGGAATGGAATCCTATGTAAAAGAATGGAATGGAATGTTGTGGAATTGAAAGGAATGTTATGGAATGGAAGGGAATGCTGTGGAATGTTGTGGAAAGGAATAGTATGTTGGGGAAAGGAATGAAAGGTCAAGGAATGGAAAATAATTTTTTGGATTATAATGGAACCTTATGCAATGTAATGAAATAAAATGTTTGAATTGGAAAGGAATGTTGTGTAATCGAATGGAATTTTATGCTATGAAGTGGAAAGTTGATTAATAGAACCAAATTTAAGGAAGGGAATCGAGGTCAAGCAACAGAACCGGAGTAATGTGTTCGAATGGAATCGAATGTTATTGAATGGAATGGAGTAGAATGCTGTGGAATGCAATACAATGTTGCAGAATGGAATAGAATGTTGGGGAAAGGAATGAAATTTTCAGGAATGGAATGGAATTTTTGAAATTGCAGTGGAATTTTATGCAATAGAATGAAATAGAATGTTTGAAATGGAATGGAATGTTGTGTAATCGAATGTAATGTAATGGGATGAAGTGGAATATTGATTTACAGAAAAGAATTTTAATGAATCGAACGGAATGCTAGGCAACAGAACGAGAATAATGTTTTGGCGTGGATTTGAATGTTATGGAATTTAATGGAATTTTGTGGAATTGAATGAAATGTTATCGACAGGAATGGAATACTATGGAATGAAATGGGAGGTTAAATAATGGAATGCAATTTTTGATTGGAATGGAATCTTATACAAAGGAATGAAATGAAAAGAATTGGAAAGAAATGCTGTGTAATGGAATGGAATATTATGTGATGAAGTGGAATGTTGATTAAGAGGAACAAATTTATATGAATGGTACAGAATGTAATGCAACGGAATGGGTCAAAATGTGTTGTAATGCAATTGAATGGAATGGAATGGAATGGAATGTTTCCGAATGCAACAAATGATATGGAACAGAATGGAATGCTGTGGAATGCATGGAATGTTGAGGAAAGTAATAGAATGTTATGGAATTGAATGGTAAGTTATTGAATGGAATGCAATGATGTGGAATGTAATTCAATGGTGGGAAAGGTTATCGAATGGAATGGAATTTTGTCAATTGGAATTGAATCTTATGTATTAGATTGAAATAGAATGTTTGAAATTGAATGAGATGCTGTGAAATGGAATGGAATGATACGGTATGATCTGGAATGTTGATTAAAAGAGTAGAATACTAAAGAATCGAATGGAATGTTAGGTGAAAGAATGGAATAATGTGTTTGATTGGAATCGGAAATTATGGAATGGAATAAAATGTTGTGGAATTGAAAGGAATGTTATGGAATGGAATTTAATTCGGGGGAAGTCAGTGGAATATTGTGGAAAAGAATATAATATTGAGGAAAGGAATGGAATGTTAGGAATGAAATGGAATTTTGTGGACTGGAATGCAATGCTGTGCAATAGAATGAAATAGAATATTTTAAGTGGAATGGAATGTTGGGTAATGGAATTGAACTCTATGGTATGAAGTGGAATGTTGATTTATGGAACCAAATTTTGAAGAATGGAGTGGAATGTTGGTTAATAGAATGGGAATAATGTTTTGGAATGGAATTGAATGACATGGAATGAAAAGGAATGTTGTGGAATTGAATGGAAAGGAATCGAATGATTTGGAATGCAATGGAATGTAGTGGAAAGGGATAGAATGTCAGGGATTGCAATGGAATGTTAAGAAATGGAAGGGAATTTTTTGGATTGGAATGGACTCATGGAAAGGAACGAAATAGAAGGTTTTCAATGGAATGGAATGTTGACGAATGGTAAGGAATGTTATGGTATGAAATGGAATGTTGATTAATAGAACCGAATTTTGAAGAATGGAATGGAATGTTAGGTAATAATCGGAATAACGTGTTCGAATGGAGTAGAACGTTATGGAATGGAGTGCTATCTTGTGAAATGAAAGGAATGCTGTGAATTGGAATGGAATGTTGTGGAAAAGAATAGAGGGTTGGGAAAGAAATGGAAGGGAATTTCCTGGATTGGAATGAAATAGAATGTTTGCAATTGAGTGGAATGTTGTATAATCAAATGGAATGTTATGGTGTGAAGTGCAATGTTGATTAATAGAACCGAATTATGAAGAATGTTATTGAATGTTTGGCAAAAGAATGGAAGTAATGTGTTGGAATGGCATCGAAATAAATGGAAAGGAATGGAATGTTTTTGAATGGAATGGTAAGTTATCTAATGGAATTGAACACTGTGGAATACAATGGAATGTTTAGGAAAGGAATAGGATGTTATGGAATTGAATGGAATGTGGTGGAAAAGAATGCAATGCTGTGTAATGAAATGGAAATTGTGGTAAGCAATAGAATGTTGTGTAAATGAATGGACTGTGAAGAAATTCAATGAATTTTCTGGGATGGCATGGAATGTCATGCAATAGAATGAATTAGAATGTTGTTTAATGGAATGGAATGTTATGGTGTGAGGTAGAATGTTGAGTAGAAGCAAATTTTGAAGAATGAAATGTAGTGTTACGTAATATTTGGAATAACGTGTTCAAAAGGAGTCAAATGTTATGTAATGGAATGCTACGTTGTGGAATGGAATGGAAAGCTGTGGAATGGAATGGAATGTTGTGGAAAGGAATAGAATGTTTTGAAAGGATTGGAAGTTAAAGGAATTAAATGGAATGTTGAAGATTGGAAGGGAATGAAATAGAATGTTTGAAATGGGCTGGAATGTTGTATAATCGAATGGAAAGTAATGGTGTGAAGTGCAATGTTGATTAATAGAACTGAATTTTGAAGAATGGTATGGAATGTTTTGTAAAAGAAGGGGAATAACGTGTTGGAGTGGAATCAAATGGAATGGAAAGAATGGAATGTTTTGGATTGGAACGGAATGTTGTTGATTTGAGTGGAATGTTACGGAATGGAATGGAATGCTGTGGAATGCAATGGAATGTTGCAGAAGGGAATAGAATGTTAGTGAAAGCAATGGAACGTTTAGGAATGGAATGGAATTTTGTGGATTGAAATGGAAACTTATGCAATGGAAGGATATACAATGTGTGCAATTGAATGGGATGTTCTGTAATCAAATGGAATGTAAAGGTATGAAGTGGAATGTTGATTAACAGAACCGAATTTCAAAGAATGGAAATGAATGTTAGGTAACAGAATGGGAGTAATGTGTTTGAATGGAAACAATGTTATGCAATGGCAGTGAATTTTGTGGAATTGCATGCAACGTTAAGGAACGGAATGGAATGCTGTGGAATGCCATGGCATGTTATGGAAAGAATGGAAAGTTGGGGAAAGGAATGGGAGACTAAGAATGGAATGGAATTCTGTGGATTGGAATTGAATCCTATGCAATAGAACGAAATAGAATGGTTGAAATGGATTGGTGTTCTGTGTAATTGAATGGAATATTATGATATGAATTAGAATATTAATAGAACAGAATTTTACGGAATCAATGGAGAGGTTTGTAATAGTAAAGGAATAATGTGCTGGAATTGAATTGAATATTAAAGAATGGAATTGAGTATTGTGGAACTAAACGGAATGTTGGTGAAGGAATAGAATGTTGGGGAATTAATGGAATGTTAAGGAATGAAATTGAATTTTGTGTTTTGGAATGGAATCTTATTCAATAGAATGAAATAGAGCGTTTGAAATGGAATGGAATGTGGTGTAATTGAATGGATGTTATGGGATGATATGGAACGCAGAGTAATAGAACTGAAGTTTAATTAATGTATGGAATGTTATGTAACAGAATCTGAATAAGGTTTTGGAAATGAATCGAATATTATGGAATGGAATGGAACATTGTGGAATTGAATGGAATGTTCTGGATTTTAATGGAATTTGGTGGCATGCAATGGAATGTTTTGGGAAGGAGTAGAATGTTGGAGAAAGAAAAGGAATGTTAAGGAAAGGAATGGAATTTTGTGGATTGGAATTTAAACTCATGCAACATATTGAAATTGAATGTTTGAAATGGAATGGAATGTGGTGTATTCGAATAGAATGTTATGGTATGATGTTGAAAGTACATTAACAGAATCGAATTTTAATGAATTAAAAGGTATGTTATGTAACACAAAGGAATAATGTGTTCGAATGCAATGGAATGTTATTGAACGGAGAACAATGTTGTGGAATTGAAAGGAATTTTATAGAATGTAATTAATGCTGTGAATGCAATGGACGGTAGTGTAAAGGAATAGAATGTTGTGAAAGGAATGGACGTAAAATGAATGGAATAGAATGCTGTGAATTGCAATGGAATCTTATGGAATGGAATGAAATAGAATATATGAAATGGAGAATGTTTTACAATGGAATGCAATGTTATGGTAGGAAGTGCAATGATGATTAATATACTGAATTTTAATGAATGGTATGGAATGTTTTGTAAAAAAAGGGGAATAATGTGTTGAAATTGAATTGAATGGATTGGAAAGGAATGGAATGTTTTGGAATGCAATGGAATGTTGTGGAAAGGAATAGAATGTTAGGGAAAGCAATATTAGGTTAAGGAATGGAATGGAATTTTGTTTATAGGAATGAAACCTTATGAAACAGAAGGAAATATGATGAAATGGGAAGGAACGTTGTGTAGTCGAATGGAATGTAATGCTATCAACTGTCCTGTTGAATAATAGGACCAAATTTTAATGAATGGAATGGAACGTTATGAACAGAATGGGATTGTGTTCGAATGGAGTTGAATGTAATGGAATGGTATGGAATGTTTTGGAATACAATGGAAAATCATGAAATGGAATGGAATGCAGTGGAAGGGAATGGAATGTGACAGAAAGGTGTACAATGTTGGGGAAATGAATGAAATGTTAGGGAATGGAATGGAATTTTGTGGTATGGAATGGATTCTTATGCAGTGGAATGAAATAGAATGTTTTCAATGGAATGGAATGTTGATGAATGATAAGGAATGTTATGGTATGAAGTGGAATGTTGATTATTAGAACCGAATTTTGAAGAATGGAATGGAATGTTAGGTAATAATCGGAAGAACGTGTTCGAATGGAATAGAATGTTATGGAATGGAGTGCTATGTTGTGGAATGGAAAAGAATGCTGTGTATTGGAATGGAATGTTGTGGAAAAGAATAGAGTGTTGGGTAAGGAATGGAAGTTAAAGAATGAAATGTAACTTTGTGGTTGGACTGACATAGAATGTTTGAAATGGACGGAATGTTATATAATCGAATGGAATGTTATGGTGTTAAGTGCAATGTAGATTAATAGAACCGAATTTTGAACAATGCTATGGAATGTTTTGTAAAAGAATGGGAATAATGTGTTGGAATGGAATCAAATGGAACAGAGAGGAATGGAATGTATTGGAATGTAATGGTAATTATGGAATGGAATGGAATGCTGTGGAATGCAGTGGAATGTTTAGGAATGGAATAAGATGTGTGGAATTGAATGGAATATTATGGAATGGAGTATAATATTGTGGAATTGAAAGGTATGTTATGGAATGGAATGGATGCTGTGGAATGCAATGGTATGTTGTGGAAAGCAATAGAAAGTGTGGGAAGGAATAGAGGGTGAAGGAATGGAATAGAATCTTGGGAATTACCATGGAATCTATGGAATGGAATAAAGTATAATATATGAAATGAAGAATATTTTATAATCGAATGCAATGTTATGGTATGAACTGCAATGTTGATTAATATCCTCCATTTTAAAGAATGGTACGGAATGTTTGTAAAAGAATGGGAATAATGGGTTGAAATGGAGTCGAATGGAATGGAAAGGAATGGAATGTTTTGGAAAGGAATGGAATGATGTGAAATTAAATGGAATGTTACATAATGGAATGGAATGCTGTGGAATGCAATGGAATGTTGTGAAAAGGAATAGAATGTTAGGGAAAGCAATGTTAACTTAACGAATGGAATGGAATTCTTTGGACTGGAATGACATAGAATGTTTGAAATGGATTGATATGTTGAATAATCGAGTGTAATATTATGTTTTGAAGTGCAATTTTGATTAATAGACCCGAATTTTGTTGAATGTTATGGAATGTTTTGTAAAAGAATGGGAATAATCTGTTGGAATGGATTCGAATGGAATGGAAAGGATTGGAGTGTAATGTTATGGAATGGAATGGAATGTTGTGGAATGCAATGGAATGTTCAGGAATGGAATAAGATGTGTGGAATTGAATGGAATATTATGGAATGGAATGCAGTGCTGTGGAATGAAATGGAATGTTGTGGAAAGCCATAAAAAGTTGTGGAAATGAATGGAGTGTGAAGGAATGGAATGAATTTTTGTGGATTTTCATGGTATCTCATGCAATTGAATGAAACAGAATGTTGTTTAATGGAATGGAATGTTATGCTGTGAGGTGGAATGTTATGTTAGGTAATAATCGGAATAACATGTACAAATGGTGTCAAATGTTATGGAATGGAATGGTAGGTTATGGAATGGAATGGAATACTGTGGAATGGAATAGAATGTTGTGGCAAGGAATAGAATGTTGGGAAAGAATTGGAAGTAAAGGAATGGAATGGAATTTTGAGGCTTGGAATGGAATGGAATGTTGTGGAAAGCAATAGAAAGTTGTGGAAATGAACGGAGTGTGAAGGAATGGAATGGAATTTTGTGGATAGGCATGGAATATAATGCAATAGTATGAATTAGAATATTGTTTAATGTAATGGAATGTTATGGTTTGAGTTGCAATGTTGAATAGAAGCGAATTTTGAAGAATGGAAGGCAATCTTAGGTAGTAATCGGAATAACGTGTACAAATGGTGTTAAATGTTATGAAATGGAATGCTATGTTGTGGAATGGAATGGAATGCTGTTGGGGAAAGGAATGGAAATTTGGGAAAGGATTTTAAGTTAAAGGAATGGAATGTAATTTTGAGGATTGGAATGGAATGAAACAGAATGTTTGAAATGGGCTGTAATGTTGTATAATCGAATGGAAAGTGATGGTGTGAAGTAAAATGTTTCTTAATAGAACCGAATGTTGAAGAATGGTATGGAATGTTTTGTAAAAGAATGGGAATAATGTGTTGGAGTTGAACTGAATGGAGTGGAAAGGAATGGAATGGAATGTTATGGAATGGAATGGAATGCACTGGATGCAACGGAATATTGCGGAACGGAATAGAATATTAGTGAAAGCAATGGAAGGTTAAGGAATGAAATGGAATTTTGTGGATTGAAATGGAAACCTATGACACAGAATGAAATAGAATGAATTGGAAAGGAATGTTCTGCAATTGAATGGAGTTTTATGCTATGAAGTGCAATGTTGATTAATAGAACCAAATTTAATGAACGGAATATAATGTTATCCAACAGAATGGGAATAATGTGTTGGAATAGAATAGAATGTTATTGAATGGAATGCAATGAAATGCTGTGTAATGCAATGGAATGTTTTGGAAAGGAATAGAATGTTGCCGAAAGGAAAGAAAGGTTAAAGAATGGAATGGAATTTTGTGGTTTCGAATGGAAACCTATGTAATAGAATGAAATAGAATGTTTGAAATGGAAAGGAATGTTGTGTGATAGAATGTAGTGTTATGGGATGAAGTGGAATGTTCATTAACATAAAGAATTTTAATAAATGGAATGTAACGTTATGTAAGAGAACGGAATAATGTGTTGGCATGGAATTGAATGTTATGGAATGGAATGGAATGTTGAGGAATTGAATGGAATGGTATGGAAAGCAATGGAATGCTCTGGAATGCAATGGAATTTTGTGGAAACAATAGAAAGTTGGGGAAGGAATGGAGGGTGAAGGAATGGAAAGGAATTTTGTGGATTGGAATGGAAAATTATGCAATGGAAGGAGATGCAATGTGTGCAATGAATTGGATGTTCTGTAATCAAATGGAATGTAATGGTGTGAAGTTGAATGTTGATTAACAGAACCGAATTTCAAAGAATTGAATGGAATGTTAGGTCACAGAATGGGAATAATGGGTTTGAATGGAAACAATGTTATGCATTGGAATTGAATAATGTGGAATTGCGTGCAACGTCAAGGAATGGAATGGAATGCTGTGGAATGCCATGGCATGTTGTGGAAAGGAATAGAACGTTGGGGAAAGGAATGAGATGTTAAGGTATGGAATGGAATTTTGTGGATTGGAATGGAATCGTATGCAATAGAATGAAATACAATATTTGAAATGGAAATGTGTTCTGTGTAATCGAATGGAATATTATGATAAGAATTGGAATGTTAATAGAAACGAATTTAACTTAATCAATGGAGAGGTATGTAATAGTACAGGAATAATGTGTTGGAATGGAATTGAATGTTAAGGAATGAAATTGAATATTGTGGAATTGAATGGAATGCTTTGGATTGGAATGTAATGTTGGGGAAAGGAATAGAATGTTGTGGAAATGAATGGAATGTTAAGGAATGAAATAGATTTTTGTGGTTTGGAATGGAATCTTACTCAATAGAATGAAAAAAAGCGTTTGAAATGGGATGGAATGTGGTGTACTCGAATGGAATGTTATGGGATGACGTGAAATGCAGAGTAATAGAACTGAATTTTAATTAATGTATGGAATGCTATATAACAGAATGAGAATAAGGTTTTGTAAATCAATCCATTGTTATGGAATGGAATGGATGTTTGTGGATTTGAATGGAGTGTTCTGGAATGGAATGGAATTTGGTGGAATGCAATGGAATGTTGTGGAAGGAGTAGAAAGTTGGAGAAAGGAAAGAAAATTTAAGAAAAGGAATGGAATTTTGTGGACTGGAATGGAAACATATGCAACATAATGAAATAGAATGTTTGAAATGGAACGGAATGCCGTGTAATCAAATAGAATGTTATGGTATGAAGATGAAAGTACATTAACAGAATGGAATTTTAATGAATTAAATGGAATGTTATGTAACACAATGGAATAACGAGTTCGAATGCGATGGAATGTTATGGGACATAGAGCAATGTTGTTGAATTGAAAGGAATGTTATGGAATGGAATTAATGCTGTGGAATGCAATGGACTGTAGTATAAAGGAATAGAATGTTGGGAAAGGAATGGACGTAATACAATGGAATAGAATCTTGTGAATTGCAATGGACTCTTTTGGAATGGAATGAAAAAGAATATATGAAATGGAGAATGTTTTATAATCGAATGCAATTTAATGGTATGAAGTGCAATGATGGTTAATATACTGAATTTTAATGAATGGTATGTAATGTTTTGTAAAAGAAAAGTGAATAATGTTTTGAAATTGAATCGAATTGATTGGAAAGGAATGGAATGTTTTAGAATAGAATATAATGTTGTGGAATGGAATGGAATGTTACAGAACGGAATGGAATTCTGTGGAATGCAATGGAATGTTGTGGAAAGGAATAGAATGATAGGGAAAGCAATGTTAGGTTAAGGAATGGAATGGAATTTTGTGGATAGGAATGGAACTTATGAAAGAGAAGGAAACATGAAATGGAAAGGAATGTTTTGTAGTCGAATGGAATGTTATGCTATCAAGGGTAATGTTGAATAAAGGTCAAATTTTAATGAATGGTATGGAATGTTTGTAACAGAATGGGAATAATGTATTGAAATGGAGTCGAAAGAAATGGAAAGCAATGGAAAGTTTGGAATGGAATAGACGCTGTGGAATTAAATGGAATATTACACAATGCAATGGAATGCAGTGGAATGCAATGGAATTTTGTGAAAAGGAATAGAATGTTAGGGAAAGCAATGTTAGGTTAAGGAATGGAATGGAATTTTGTGGATAGGAATGGAATCTTATGAAACAGAAGGAAATGTAATGAATTGAAAGGGTGTGCTGTGTAGTCGAATGGAATATTAAGCCATTAAGGGCAATGTTGAATAATAGGAACAAATTATAATTAATGGAATGTAATGTTATGCAAAAAACGGGAATGATATGGTGGAATGGAATCGAATGTAATCGAATGGTATGGAATGTTTTGTAATGCAATGGAAAGTCATGGAATGGAATGGAATGTAGTGTAAGGCTGGAATGTGGCAGAAAAGTGTAGAATGTTGCAGAGAGTTATGTAATGTTAAGGAATGGAATGGAATTTTGTGCTATGGAATGGAATCTTATGCAGTGGAATGAATTAGAATGTTTTCAGTGTAAGGGAATTTTGATGAATTTTAAGGAATGTTATGGTATGAAGTGGAATGTTGATTATTAGAGCCAATTTTAAAGAATGGAATGGAATGTTAAGTAATAATCGGAATAACGTGTTCAAATGGAGTAGAATGTTATGGAATGGAGTGCTATCTTGTGGAATGGAAAGAAATGCTGTGGATTGGAATGGAATGTTGTGGAAAAGAATAGAGTGTTGGGAAAGGAATTGAAGCTAAAGGAATGAAATGGAATCCTGTGTATTGGAGTGACATAGAATGTTTGAAATGGACTGAAATGTTGTATAATCGAATGGAATGTTATGGTGTGAAGGCAATTTCGATTAAAGGAACCGAATTTGGGGGAATGTTATGTAATGTTTTGTAAAGAATGAGAATAATTTGTTGGAATGGAATCGAATGGAATGGAAAGGATTGGAGTGGAATGTTACGGAATGGAATGGAATGCTGTGGAATGCAATGGAATGGAATAAGATGTGTGGAATTGAATGGAATGCTATGGAATGGAATGCAATGCTGTGGAATGAAATGGAATGTTGTGGAAAGCAATATAAAGTTGTGGAAATGAATGCAGTGTGAAGGAATAGAATGAATTTTTGTGGATTTGCATTTAATGTCATGAAATAGAATGAAATAGAATGTTGTTTAATGGAATGGAATGTTATGGTGTGAGGTGGAATGTTGAACAGAAGCGAATTTTGAAGAATGGAATGTTATGTTACTTCATAATTGGAATAACGGGTACAAATGGAGTCAAATATTATGGAATGGAATGCTAGGCTGTGGAATGGAATGGAATGCTGTGGAATGGAATGGAATGTTGTGGAAAGGAATAGAATTTTGGGAAAGGATTGGAAGTTAAAGGAATGGAATGGAATTTTGAGGCTTGGAATCGATTGAAATAGAATGTTTGAAATGGGCTGGAATGTTGTATAATCGAATGGAAAGTAAAGGTGTGAAGTGCAATATTGATTAATAGAAACGAATTTTGAAGAATGCTATGGAATGTTTTGTAAAAGAATGGGAATAAAGTGTTGGAATGGAATCGAATGGAATGTTAAGGAATGGAATGGAATGTTACGGAATGGAATGGAATGCTGTGGAATGCAATGGAATCTTGCGTAAGGGAATAGCATGTTAGTGAAAGGAACGGAAGGTTAAGGAATGGAATTGAGTTTTGGGTATTGAAATGGAAACATATGAAACAGAATGAAATATAATGAATTGGAAAGGAATGTTGTGTAATTGTGTGGAGTTTTATGTTATGAAGTGAAATGTTGATTAACAGAACCAAATTTAAAGAAAGGAATGGAATGTTATACAGCAGAATGGGAATAATGTGTTTGAATGGAATAGATTGTTATGGAATGCTGTGAAATGCAATGGAATGTTTCGGAATGGAATAGAAGGTTGCTGAAAGGAATGAAAGGGTAAGGAATGGAATGGAATTTTCTGGTTTCGAATAGAATCCTATGTAATAGAAAGAAATAGAATATTTGAAAAGGAAAGGTATGTTGTGTGATAAAAAGTAATGTAATGGGATGAAGTAGAATGTTGATTAACAGAAAAGAATGTTAATGAATGGAATGGAATGCTGGGTAAGAGGACCAGAATAATGTGTTGGCCTGGAATTTAATATTATGGAATGGAATGGAATGTTGTGGAAATGAATGGAATGTTATGGAAAGGAATGTAATGCTGTGGAATGCAATGGAATGTTGTGGAAAGCAATTGAAAGATGGGGAAGGAAAGGAGGGTGAAGGAATGGAAAGGAATTTTGTGGTTTGGAGTGGAAAATTATGCAATGGAAGGAGATACAATGTGTGCAATGAATGGGATGTTCTGTAATCAAGTAGTATGTAACGGTATGAAGTGGAATGTTGATGAACAGAACCTAATTTCAAAGAATGGAATGGAATGTTAGGTAACAGAAAGGGAATAATGTGTTTGAATGGAAACAATGTTATGCAATGGAAATGAATTTTGTGGAAATGCATGCAATGTTAAGAAATGGAAAGGAATGCTGTGGAATGCCACGGCATGTTGTGTAAAGGAATAGAACGTTGGGGAAATGAATGGGAGATTCAGGAATGGAATGGAATTTTGTGGATTGGAATGGAATCCCATGCAATAGAACGAAATAGAATGGTTGAAATGGAATGGTGTTCTGTGTAATCGAATGGAATATTATATGAACTGGAATGTTAATAGAACCGAATTTTACTAAATCAATGTAGAGATATTTAATAGTACAGGAATATTGTGTTGGAATGGAATTGAATATTGTGGAATTGAATGGAGTGCTTTGAGTGGAATGGAGTGTTGGGGAAAGGAATAAAATGTTGGGGAAATGAATCAAATGTTAAGGAATGAAATTGAATTTTGTTGTTTGGAAGGGAATCTTATTCAATAGAAAGAAATTGAGCATTTGAAATGGATTGGAATGTGGTGTAATCGAATGGCATGTTATTTTAAGAAAGGGAATGTTGATTAATCGACCCGAATTTTAATGAATGGTATTGAATGTTTTGGGACAGAATGGGAATAATGTGTTGGAATGGAATCGAATGTTATGGAATGCAATGGAATGGAATGTTATGGAATGGAATGGAATGCTGTGGATGCAATGGAATGTTGCAGAAGGGAATAGAATATTAGTGAAAGCAATAAAAGGTTATGGAATGGAGTGGAATTTTGCGGATTGAAATGGAAACTTATGACACAGAATGAAATAGAATGAATTGGAAAGGAATGTTCTGAAATTGAATAGAGTTTTATGCTATGAAGTGCAATGTTAATTAATAGAAACAAATTTAATGAATGGAATGGAATGTTATACAAAAGAATGGAAATAACGTGTTGGAATGAAATAGAACGTTATGGTATGGAATGCAATGGAATGTATTGGAAAGGAATAGAATGTTGCCGAAAGGAAAGAAAGGTTGAGGAATGGAATGGAATTTTGTGGCTTCGAATGGAAACCTATGTAATAGAATGAAATAGAATGTTTGAAACGGAAAGGAATGTTGTGTGATTGAATGTAGTGTTATGGGATGAAGTAGAATGTTGATTACCATAAAGAATTTTAATAAATGGAATGGAACGTTAGGAAAGAGAACGAGAATAATGTGTTGGCATGGAATTGAATGTTATGGAATGGAATGGAATGTTGAGGAATTGAGTTGAATGTTATGGAAAGGAATGGAATGCTCTCGAATGCAATGGAATGTTGTGGTAAGCAATAGAAAGCTGGGGAAGGAATGGAGGGTGAAGGAATGGAAAGGAATTTTGCGGATTGGAATGGAAAATTATGCAACGGAAGGAGATACAATGTGTGCAATGAATTGGATGTTCTGTTATCAAATGGAATGCAATGGTATGAAGTGGAATGTTGATTAACAGAACCGAATTTCAAAGAATGGAATGGAATGTTAGTTAACAGAATAGGAAAAATGTGTTTGAATGGAAATAATGTTATGCATTGGAATTTAATATTGTGGAATTGGATGCAACGTTAAGGATGGAATGGAATGCTGTGGAATGCCATGGCATGCTGTGGAAAGGAATAGAACTTTGGGGAAAGGAATGGAATGTTATGGAATGGAATGAAATTTTGTGGATTGGAATGGAATCCTATGCAATGGAACAAAATAGAATGGTTGAAATGGAAGGGTGTTCTGTGTAATCGAATGGAATATTATGATAAGAATTGGAATGTTAATAGAACCGAATTTTACTGAATCAATGGAGAGGTATGTAATAGTACAGGAATAATGTGTTGGAATGCAATTGAATGTTAAGCAAAGGAATTGAATATTGTGGAATTGAATGGAATGCTTTGGATTGGAAAGAATGTTGGGGAAAGGAATGACATGTTGGGGAAATGAATGGAATGTTAAGGAAAGTATTGGAATTTCGTGGTTTGGAATGGAATCTTTCTCAATAGAATGAAATAGAGCGTTTGAAATGGGATGGAATGTGGTGTAATCGTATGGAAGGTTATGGGATGACGTGGAACGCAGAGTAATAGAACTGAATTTTAATTAATGTATGGAATGTTATGTAACAGAATGGAAATAAGGTTTTGGAAATAAATCGAATGTTATGGAATGGAATGGAAAGTTGTTGATTTGAATGCAATGTTCTGGAATGGAATGGAATTTGGTGAATGCAATGGAATGCGGTGGGAAGGAGTAGAATGTTGGAGAATGGAAAGGAAGTTTAAGGAAAGGAATGGAATATTATGGATTGGGAAGTAAACTAATGCAACAAAATGAAATAGAATGTTTGAAATGGAATGGAATGTGGTGTAATCGAATAGAATGCCCTTTTATGAATTTGAAAGTACATTAAGAGAATCGAATTTCAAGGAATGGAATGGAATGTTATGTAACACAAAGGGAATAATGTGTTCGAATGCAAAGGAATGTTATGGAATGGAGTGCAATGTTGTGGATTTAAAGGAATGTTATGGAACGGAATGGATGCTGTGGAATGCAATGGATTGTAGTGTAAAGGAATAGAATGTTGGGAAAGGAATGGACGTAAAAGGAATGGAATAGAATCTTGTGAATTGCAATGGAATCTTATGGAATGGAATGAAATAGAATATATGAAATGGAGAATGTTTTATAATCGAATGCCATGTTATGCTATTAAGTACAATGCAGATTAATATACTGAATTATAATGAATTTTATGGAATCTTTTGTAAAGAATGGGAATAATGTGTTGAAATGGAATCGAAAGGAATGGAAGGGAATAGAATGTTTTATAATGGAATTGAATATTGTGGAATTAAATGGAATGTTACAGAATGGAATGGAATGCTGTCGAATGCAATGGAATGTTGTGGAAAGGAATAGAATGTTAGGGGAAGCATAGTTAGATTAAGGAATGGAATGGAATTTTTTCGACAAGAGGGAAATCTTATGAAACAGAAGGAAATATAATGAAATGGAAAGGAATGTTGTGTAGTCGAATGGAATGTTATGCTATCAAGTGTAATGTTGAATAATAGGACCAAATTTTAATGAATGGGATGGAATGTTATGCAACAGAATGGGAATGATGTGTTCGGATGGATTCAAATGTAATGGAATGGTATGGTATATTTTGGAATGCAATGGAAAGTCATGGAATGGAATGGAATGCAGTGGAAAGCAATGGAATGTTCCAGAAAGGTGTAGAATGTTGGGGCAAGGAATAAAATGTTAAGGAAAGTAATGGAATTTTGTGGTATGGAAAGGAATCTTATGCAATGGAATGAAATAGAATGTTTTCAATGGTATGGAATGTTGATGTATGGTAGGGAATGTTATTGTATGAAGTGGAATGTTGATTTTTAGGACAGAATTTTTAAGAATGGAATGGAATTTTAGGTAATAATCGGAATATCGTGTTCGAATGAAGTAGAATGTTATGGAATGGAGGGCTATCTTGTGAAATGGAAAGGAGTGCTCTTGATTGGAATGGAATGTTGTGGAAAAGAATAGCCTGTTGGGAAATGAATGGAAGTTAAAGGAATGAAATGGAATTTTCGTATTGGAATGACATAGAATGTTTGAAATGGACTGGAATGTTGTAAAATCGAATGGAATTTTATGGTGTGAAGTGCAATGTTTATTAATAGACCCGAATTTTGAAGAATGTAATGGAATGTTTTCTAAAAGAATGGGAATAATGTGTTGGAATGGAATCGAAAGGAACGGAAAGGAATGGAATGTTTTGGAATGGAATGGTAAGTTATGGAATGGAATGGAATGGAATGCTGTGGAATTAATGGAATGTTTAGGAATGGAATAAGATGTGTGAAATTGAATGGAATGCTATGGAATGGATTGCAATGCTGTGCAATGAAATGTAAGGTTGTGGAAAGCAATAAAAAAGTTGATGAAATGAATGGAGTGTGAAGGAATGGAATGGAATTTTGTGGAATTGCATGGAATGACATGCTACAGTATGAATTAGAATGCTTTTCAACGGAATGGAATGTTATGGTGTGAGGAGGAATGTCGAATAAAATCGAATTTTGAAGAATGCAATGTAATTTTAGGTAATAATCGAAATAGGGTGTTCAAATGGAGTCACATGTTATGTAATGGAATGGTTCGCTGTGGAATGGAATGGAATGCTGTGGAATGGAATGGAATGTTGTGGAAAAAAATAGAATGTTGTGAAAGGATTGGAAGTTAAAGGAATGGAATGGAATTTTGAGGATTGGAATTAAATGAAATAGAATGTTTGAAATGGGGTGTAATGTTGTATAATCGAATGGAAAGTCATGGTGTGAAATGCAATGTTGATTAATAGAACCGAATTTTGAAGAATGGTATGCAATGTGTTGTAAAAGAATGGGAATAATGTGTTGGATTGGAATCGAATGGATGGAAAGGAATTTAATGGTATGTTACGGTATAGAATGGAATGCTGTGGAATGCAATGGAATGTTTAAAGGGAATACAATCTAAGTGAAAGCAATAGAAGCTTAAGGAATGGAATAGAATTTTGTGGATTAAAATGGAATCTTAAGAAACAGAATGAAATAGATTGAATTTGAAATTAATTTTGTGTAATTGAATGGAATTTTATGCTATGAAGTGCAATGTTGATTAATAGAATCAAATTTCATGAATGGAATGGAAGGTTATGCAAAAGAATTGGAATAATGTGTTGGAATGGATTGAATGTTATGGAATGGAATGCAATCGAATGATGTGGAATGCAATGGAATTTTTCGGAATGGAATAGAATGTTGCCGAAAGGAATACAAGGTTAAGGAATGGAATGAAATTTTGTGTTTTCTAATGGAATCCTATGTAAAAGAATGAAATAGAATGTTTGAAAAGGAAAGGAATGTTGTGTAATCAAATGCAATGTAATGGGATGAAGTAGAATGTTCATTAAAAGAAAAGAATTTTCATGAATGGAATGGAATGTTATTTTAGAGAACGAGAATAATGTGTTGGCATGGAATTAAATGTTATGGAATGGAATGGACTGTTGTGGAATTGAATTGAATGTTATGGAAAGGAATGGAATGCTGTGGAATGCAATGGAATGTTGTGGAAAGCAATAGAAAGTTGGGGAAGGAATGGAGGGTGAAGGAATGGAAAGGAATTTTTTGAATTGAAAGGGAAAATTATGCAATGGAAGGAGATACAATGTGTGCAATTGAATGGATGTTCAGTAATCAAAGGAATGTAATGGTATGAAGTGGAATGTTGATTAACAGAACCGAATTTCAAAGAATGGAATGGAATGTTACGTAACAGAACGGGAATAATGTGTTTGAATGGAAACGATGTTATGCAATGGAATTGAATATTGTGGAATTGCATGCAACATTAAGGAATGGAATGTAATGCTTTGGAATGCCGTGGCATGTGGAAAGGAATAGAACGTAGGGAAAAGGAATGGGAGTTTAAGGAATGGAATGGAATTTTGTGGATTGGAATGAATCCTATGCAATAGGAGGAAATAGAATTGTTGAAATGGAATGGTGTTCTGTGTAATCGAATGGAATATTATGATGTGAATTGGAATGTAAATAGAACCGAATTTTACGGAGTCAGTGGAGAAGTATGTAGTAGGACAGGAATAAAGTGCTGGAATGAATTGAATGTTAAGGAATGGAATTGAATATTGTGGAAGTGAATGGAATGCTTTGGAATGGAATGGAATGTTGGGGAAGGAATAGAATGTTGGGGAAATGAATGGAATGTTAACGAATGAAATGGAATTTTGTGGTTTGGAATGGATTCTTATTCAATAGAATGAAATTGAGCGTTTGAAATGTAAACGAATGTGGTGTGATCGAATGGAATGTTATGGGATGACATGGAATGCACAATAATAGAACTGAATTTTAATTAATGTATGGAATGTTATGTAAGAGAATCTGAATAAGGTTTTGGAAATGAATCGAATGTTATGGAATGGAATGGAATGTTGTCGAATTGATTGGAATGGAATGGAATTTGTTGGAATGCAATGTAATGTTTTGGGAACGAGTAGAGTGTTGGAGAAAGGAAAGGAACGTTAAGGACAGGAATTTAATTTTGTGGAGTGGAATCGAAACTTGTGCAACATAATGAAATAGAATGTTTGAAATGGAATGGAATGCGGTGTAATAGAATAGAATGTTTTGGTATGAAGTTGAAAGTACATTAACCGAATCGAATTTTAATGAATGGAATGGAATGTTATGTAACAGAAAGAGAATAATAAGTTTGAATGCAAAGGAATGTTATGGAAGTGAGTGCAATGTTGTGGAATTAAAAGGAATGTTATGGAATGGAATGGATGCTGTGCAATGCAATGGATTGTAGTGTAAAGGAATAGATTGTTGGGAAAGGAATGGACGTAAAAGGAATGGAATAGAATCTTCTGAATTGCAATGGAATCTTATGGAATGGAATGAAATAGAATATATGAAATGGAGAATGTTTTATAATCGAATGCAATGTTATGGTATGAAGTGCAATGATGATTAATATACTGAATTTTAATGAACGGTATGGAATGTTTTGTAAAAGAATGGGAATAATGTGTTGAAATGGAATCGAATGGAGTGGAAAAGAATGGAATGTTTTGGAATGGAATGGAATGTTGTGGAATTAAATGGAAAGTTACAGAAAGGAATGGCATGCGGTGGAATGCCATGGAATGTTGTGGAAAGGAATAGAATTTTAAGGAAAGCATTGTTAGGTTAAGGAAAGGAATGGAAATTTGTGGAATAGAATGGAATCTTATGAAACAGAAGGAAATATAATGAATTGAAAAGGAATGTTGTGTAGTCAAATGGAATGTTATGCAATCAAGTGTAATGTTGAATAATAGGACCAAATTTTATTGAATGGAATTTAATGTTATGCAACAGAACGGGAATGATGTTTTGGAATGGAATCGAATATATTGGAACGGTATGGAATGTTTTGGAATGGAATGGAATGTTACAGAATGTAATGAAGTGCTGTGGAAGGCCCTGGAATGTGGCAGAAAAGAGCAAAATGTTGCAGAAAGGAATGAAATGTCCAGGAATGGAATGGAATTTTGTGGTATGGAATTAAATCTTATGCAATGGAATGAAATAGAATGTTTTCAATGGAATGGAATGCTGATGAATGGTAAGGAATGTTATGGTATGCAGTGGAATGTTGATTATTAAAACCGTATTTTGAAGAATGGAAGGAAATATTAAGTTATAATCCTAATAACGTGTTCGAATTGTTTAGAATGTTATGAAATGGAGTGCTATCTTGTGGAATGGAAAGGAATTCTGTGGATTGGAATGGAATGTTGTGGAAAAGAATAGAGTGTTGGGAAACTAATGGACGTTATAGGAATGAAATAGAATTTTGTGGATTGGTAAGACAGAATATTTGAAATGGACTAGAATGTTGTTTAATTGAATGGAATGTTATGGTGTGAAGTGCAATGTTTATTATTAGAACATAATTTTGAAGAATGTTATGGAACATTTTGTAAAGGAATGGGATAATGTGTTGCAGTGGAATCGAATTAAATGTAATGGAAATTTAATGTTTTAGAATGGAATGGAATGCTGTGTTATGGAATGGAATAAAATGCTTTTGAATGGAATGGAATTTTGTGGAAATAAATAGAATGTTGGGAAAGCAATAGAAGTTAAAGGAATGGAATGGAATATTGAGGATTGGAATGAAATGAATAGAATATTTGAATTGTGCTGGAATGTTGTATAATCGAATTGAATGTAATGGTGTGAAGTGCAATGCTGATTAATAGAACCGAATTTTGAAGAATGGTATGGAAAGTTTTGTAAAAGAATGGGAATAAAGTGTTGGATTGGAATCGAATTAAATGGAATGGAATTGAATGATTTAGAAAGGAATGGAATGCTGTGGAATGCAATGGAATGCTGAGGAAATTAATTAATTGTTAGGGAAAGCATTGGAAGGTTAAGGAATGGAATGGAATTTTGTTGATTGGAGTGGAGTCTTATGAAATAGAATGAAATGGAATGAATTGTAAAGGACTGTTGTGTCATCAAATAGTATGTTATGCTATGAAGGGGATTGTTGTTTAATAGAACCGAAATTTAATGAATGGTTTTGAAGTTTTGTATCAGAATGTGCATAATGTGCTGGAATGTAATGGAAAGATGTTGCATTGAATGGAATGTTCAAAATGGAATGGAATGCTGTGCATTGCAACGGAATTTTGTAGAAAGTAATAGAATGTTGGGGAAAGGATTGGAACGTGAAGGAATGGAAAGGAATTTTTGGATTGGAATAGAATCTCTTGCAATGGAATGAGATACAATGTATGCAGGTGAATGGGATGTTGTGTAATGGAATGGAATGTTATGGTATGAAGTGGAATGTGGATTAATAGAACAGAATTTCAAAGAATGGAATGGAATGTTAGGTAATAGAATGGGAATAATGTGTTTGAATGGAATCAATGTCATGCAATGGAATTCAATGTTGTGGAATTGAATGGAACGTTAATGAATGGAATGGAATGCTGTGAAATGTAATGCCATGTTGTCGAATGGAATAGAACGTTGAGGAAAGGGATGGGAGTTTAAGGAATGGATTGGAATTTTGTGGATTGGAATGGAATCCTATGCAATAGAACGAAATAGAATGGTTGAAATGGAAATGTGTTCTGTGTAATCAAGTGGAATTTTATGATATAAATTGGAATGTTAAAAGAACAAAATTTTACTGAATCAACGGAAAGTTATGTAATAGTACGGGAATAATGTGTTGGAATGTTATCGAATGTTAAGCAATTGCATGTAATATTTTGGAATTGAATGGAATGCTGTGGAATGGAATGGAATTTTGGGTAAACGAATGGAATGTTCGTGAAAGGAATGTAAGGTTAAGGAATGAAATGGAATTTTGTGGTTTGGAATGGAATCTTATGCAATGAAATGAAATAGAATGTTTGAAATGGAATGAAATGTTTGTAATCGAATGGAATGTTATGGAATTACGTGTAATGTAGAGTAATAGAACTGAATTTTAATGAATGGAATGGAATGTTATGTAACAGAATGTGAATAATGTGTTGGAATGAATCAAATGTTATGGAATAGAATGAAATGTTGAATTGAATGGAATGTTATGGAATGGAATGGAATTCTGTCGAATGCAATGGAATGTTCTGGGAAGGAATAGAATGTTGGAGAAAGGAATGGAGTTTTAAGGAAAGGAATGGAATTACGTGGTTTGGAATGGTATCTTATGCAACGTAATGAAATAGAATGTTTGAAATGGAATGGAATGTTGTGTAATCGAATATAATATTTTGTGAAATTGTATGTTGATTAATAGAAGGGAATTTATAGAGTGGTATGGAATGTTAGGTAACAGAACAGGAATAAGGTGTTTTAATGGAATTGAAAGTTATGGAATGGAATGCCATGTTGTGGAATTGAACAGAAGGTTTCGGAATGTACTGGAATAATGTGGAAGGCAATGGAAAGTAGTGGAAAGGAATAGAATGCTGTGGAAAGCAATAGAAAATTGTGGAAATGAATGGAGTGTGAAGGAGTGGCATGGAATTTTGTGGACTGGAATGGAATGCTATGCAATAGAATGAAAAAGAATGATTAAGTGGAATGGAATGTTGTATAATGGAATTGAACACTATGGGATGAAGTGGAATATTGATTTATGGAAACAAATTTTGAAAAATGGAATGGAATGTCAGTTAACAGAGTGGCAATAACGTTTTGGAATGGAATTGAATGTCATGGAATGAAAAGGAATGTTGTGGCATTGAATGGAAAGGGATCAAATGATTTGGAATGCAATGGAATGCAGTGGAAAGGGATAGAATGTTAGGGAATGCAATGGGGGGCTAAGAAATGGAACAAAATTTTTTGGATTGGCATGGACTCTTATGGAATGGAACGAAATAGAATGTTTTCAATGGAATGGAATATTGATGAATGGTAAGGAATGTTATGTTATGAAATGGAATGTTGATTAATAGAAACGAATTTTGAAGAATGGAATGGAATGTTAGGTAATAATCCAAATAACGTGTTCGAACGGAGTAGAATGGTATGGAATGGAGTGCTATCTTGTGAAATGGAAAGGAATTCTGTGGATTTTAATGGAATGTTGTGGAAAAGAATAGAGTGTTGGGAAAGGAATGGAAGTTAAAGGAATGGAATGGAATTTCGTGATGGGAATGAAACAGAATGTTTGAAACGGACTGGAATGTTGTAAAATCGAACGGAATGTTACGGTGTGAAGTGCAATGTTGATTAAAAGAACCGAATTTTGAAGAATGTTATGGATTGTTTGGCAAAGGAATGGGAGTTATATGGTGAAATCGAATCGAAACAAATGGAAAAGAATGGAATATTTTGGAATGGAATGGTAAGTTATGGAATGGAATGGAATACTGTGGAATGTAATGGAATGTTTAGGAATGGAATAGGATGTTATGGAATTGATTGGAATGCTACAGAATGGAATGGAATGCTGTGGAATATAAGGGAATGTTGCCGAAGGGAATAGAATGTTTGTCAAAGCAATGGAAGGTTAAGGAATGGAATGAAATTTTGTGAATTGAAATGGAAAATTATGCAATGGAAGGAGATAAAATGTGTGCAATTGAATGGGATGTTCGGTAATCAAATGGAATGTAATGGTATGAAGAGGAATGTTGATTAACAGGACCGAATTTCAAAGAACGGAATGGAAATTTATGTAACAGAATATGAATAATGTGTTTGAATGGAAACAATGTTATGCAAAGGCATTGAATACTGTGGAATTGCATGCAACGTTCAGGAGTGGAATTGTATGCTGTGAAATGCCATGGCATGTTGTGGAAAGGAATAGAACGTTGGGGAAAGAAATGGGAGGTTAAGGAATGGAATGGAACTTTGTGGATTGGAATGGAATCCTGTGCAATAGAACGAAACAGAATGGTTGAAATGGAATGCTATTCTGTGTATTCGAATGGAATATTATGATAAGAATTGGAATGTTAATAGAACCGAATTTTAATGAATCAATGGAGAGGTATGTAATAGTACAGGAATAATGTGTTGGAAAGGAATTGAATGTTAAGGAATGGAACTGGGTATTGTGGAATGGAATGGAATGCTTTGGAATGGAATGCAATGTTGGGGAAGGAATAGAATGTTGGGGAATGAATGGAATGTTAAGGATTGAAATGGAATTTTGTGTTTTGGAGTCGAATCTTATTCAACAGAAGGAAATAGAGCGTTTGAAATGGAATGGAATGTGGTGAAATCGAAGGACTGTTATGGGATGACACAGAACGCAGAGTAATAGAACTGAATATTAATTAATGTATGGAATGTTAGGTAACAGAATGGGAATTAGGTTTTGGAAATGAATCGAATATTATGGAATGGAATGGAATATTGTGGAATTGAATGGAATGTTCTGGATTGGAATGGAATTTGGTGGAATGCAATGGATTGTTGTGGGAAGGAGTAGAATGTTGGAGAAAGGAAAGGAAGGTTAACGAAAGGAATGGCATTTTGTGGATTGGAATGGAAACTAATGCAACATAATGAAATAGAATGTTTGAAATGGAATGGAATGTGGTGTAATCAAATAAAATGTTATGGTATTAATTTAAATCTACATTAACAGAATCGAATTTTAATGAATGGAATGGAATGTTATGTAACAGAAAGGTAGTAATGTGTTCGAATGCAATGGAATGTTGTGGAATAAAGTGCAATGTTGTGGAATTGAAAGGAATGTTATGGAATGGAATGGATGCTGTGGAATGCAATGGATTGTAATGTAAAGGAACAGAATGTTGGAAAGGAACGGATGTAAAAGGAATGGAAAAGAATCATGTGAACTGCAATGGAATCTTATGGAATGGAATGAAATAGAATATATGAAATGAAGAATGTTTTATAATCGAATGCAATGTTATGGTATGAAGTGCAATGTTGATTAATATACTGAATGTTAATGAATGGTATGGAATATTTTGTAAAAGAATGGAAATAATGTGTTGAAATTGAATTGAATGGAATGGAAAAGAATGGAATGTTGTATAATTAAATGGAATGTTACAGAACGGAATGGAATGCTGTGGAATGCAACGGAATGTTGTGGAAAGGAATAGAATGTTACGGAAAGCAATGTTAGGTTAAGGAATGGAATGGAATTTTGTGGATAGGAATGGAACCTTATAAAACAGAAGGAAATATAATTAATTGGAAAGGGATGTTGTGTAGTCGAATGGAATATTATGCTATCAAGTGTAATGTTGAATAATAGGCCGAAATTATAATGAATGGAATGGAATGTTATGCAACAGAACGGGAATGATGTTTTGGAATGGAATCGAATAAAATGGAATGGTAAGGAATGTTTTGAAATGCAATGGAAAATTGTGGAATGGAATGGAATGCAGTGGAATGCAATGGAATGTGTCGAAAGGTGTAGAATGCTGTTGAAAGTAAAGAAATTTTAAGGAATGGAATGCAATTTTTTGGTATGGAATGGAAACTTATGCAAAGGAATGAAATAGAATGATTGAAATGGAAAGGAGTGTTGTGTTATCGAGTTGAATGTGGTGGTGTGTATGGATTGCTCATTAATAGAACTGAATTTTAATGAAAGGTATGAAATATTTTGTAACTGAATGGGAATAATGTTTTCAATGGATTCTAATGTTTTGGAGAGAAATGAAATATTGTGATATTTAATGGAATGCTATGGAATGGAATAGAATGCAGTGGAATGCAGAGGAATGTTGTGGAAAGGAATAGAATGTTAGGGAAAGCAATGTTAGGTTAAGGAAAGGAATGGAATTTTGTGGATGGGAATGGAATATTATGAAACAGAAGAAAATATAATGAATTGGAAAGAAATGTTGTGTAGTCGAATGGAATGTTATGCTATCAAGTGTAATTTTGAATAATAGGACTAAATTATAATGAATGGAATGGAATATTATGCAACAGAAAGGGAATGATGTGTTAGAATGGAATCGAATGTAATGGATTGGTATGGAATGTTTTGGAATGCAATGGAAAGTCATGGAATGGAACTGAATGCAGTGGAAGGCAATGGAATGTGGCAGAAAATTGTGGAATGTTACGGAAAGGAATGAAATGTCAAGAAATGGAATGGAATTTTGTGGTATGGAACGGAATCTTATGCAATGGAATGAAATAGAATGTTTTCAATGGAATTGAATGTTGAAGAATGGTAAGGAATGTTATCATATGAAGTGGAATGTTGATTATTAGAAACGAATTTTGAAGAATGGAAGGGAAAGTTAAGTAATAATTGGAATTACGTGTTCGAAAGGAGTAGAATGTTGCAGAATGGAGTCCTATCTTTTGGAATGGAAAGGAATGCTGTGGATTGGAATGGAATATTTTATAAAAGAATAGAGTGTTGGGAAAGGAATGGAAGTTACAGGAATGAAATGGAATTTTGTGGATTGGAATGAGACAGAATGTTTGATATGGACTGGAATGTTGTATATTGGAATGGAATGTTATGGTGTGAAGTGCAATGTTGATGAATACGAAAGAATTTTGAAGAATGTTATGGAATGTTTTGTAAAGGATTGGGAATAATGTGTTATAATGGAATTGAATGGAACGGAAAGGAATGGAATATTTTGGAATGTAATGGCAAGTTACGGAACGGAATGGAATGCTGTGGAATGCTATGGAATGTTTACAAATGGAATAAGATGTGTGGAATTGATTGGAATATTATGGAATGGACGGCAATCCTGTGGAATGAAATGGAATGTTTTGTGAAGCAATAGAAAGATTTGAAAATGAACGGAGTGTGAAAGAATGGAATGGAATTTTGTGGATTTGCATGGAATGTCATGCAATAGTATGAATTACAATGTTGTTTAATGGAATGGAATGTTATGGTGTGAGGTGGACTGTTGAATAGAAGAGAATTTTGAAGAATGGAAGGCAATGTTAGGTAATAATCGGTATAACGTGTTCAAATGGAGTCAAATATTTTTTAATCGAATGCTATGTTGGGGAAAGGATTGGAATGCTGTGGAATGGAATGGAATGTTGTGGAAAGGAATAGAATGTTGTGAAAGGATTTTAAGTTAAAGGAATGGAATGGTATTTTGAGGCTTGGGATGGAATGACATAGAATGTTTGAAATGGGCTGGAATATTGTATAATCGAATGGAAAGTAATGGTGTGAAGTGCAATGTTGATTAATAGAGCCGAATTTTTAAGAATGGTATGGAACGTTTGTAAAAGAATGGGAATAATATGTTGAGGTGGAATCGAATGGAAAGGAAAGAAATGGAATGGAAAGTTATGGAATGAAATGGAGTGCTGTGGAATGCAATGGAATGTTGCGGTAGGGAATAGAATATTAGAGAAAGCAATGGAAGGTTAAGGAATGGAATGGAATTTTGTGGATTGAAGTGGAAACTTATGAAACAGAATGAAATAGAATGAATTGGAAAGGAATGTGGTGTAATTGAATGGAATTTTATGCTATGAGGTGCAATGTTGTTTAATAGAACCATATTTAATGAATGGAATATAATGTTATACAACAGAATGGGAATAAAGTGTTGGAATGGAATAGAATATTATGGAATGGAATGCAATGGAATGCAGTGGAATGTTTCGGAATGGAATACAGTGGTACAGAAAGGAATGAAAGTTTAAGGAATGGAATGGAACTTTGTGGTTTCAAATGGAATCCTATGTAATAGAATGAAATAGAATGCTTGAAATGGAAGGAATGTTGTGTGATCGAATGTAATGTAGTCCAATGAAGTAGAATGTTGATTAAAAGAAAAGAATTTTAGTGAAAGGAATGGAATGTTAAGTAAGAGAACGAGAATAATGTGTTGGTATGGAATTGAATCTTATGGAATGGAATGGAATGTTGTGGAATTGAAAAGAATGTTATGGAAAGTAATGGAATGCTGTGGAATGCAATGGTATGTTGTAGAAAGCAATAGAAAGTTGGGGAAGGAATAGAGGGTGATGGAATGGAAAGGGATTTTGTGGATTGGAATGGAAAATTATGAAATGGAAGGAGGTACAATGTGTGCAATTGAATGGGATGTTCTGTAATCAAATGGAATGTAATGGTATGAAGTGGAAAGTTGATTAACAGAACCGAATTTCAAAGAATGGAATGGAATGTTAGGTAACATAATGGGAATAATGAGTGAATGGAAACAATGTTATGCAATGCAACTGAAATGTGTGGATTTGCATGCAACGTTAAGGAATGGAATGGAATGCTGTGGAATGCCATGGCATGTTGTGGAAAGGAATAGAACGTTGGGGAAAGGAATGGGAGGTTAAGGATGGAATGGAATTTTGTGGATTGGAATGGAATCCTATGCAATAGAACGAAATAGAATGGGTGAAATGGAATGGTGTTCTGTGTAATCGAATGGAATATTATGATGTGAATTGGAATGTTAATAGAACCGAATTTTACGGAATCAATGGAGAGGTATGTAATAGTACAGGAATAATGTGTTGGAATGGAATTGAATGTTAAGGAATGCAATGTAATATTGTGGAATTGAATGGAATGCTTTGGAATGGAGTGGAATGTTGGGGAAAGGAATAGAATGTTGGGGAAATGAATGGAATTTTAAGGAATGAAACGGAATTTTGTGGTTTGGAATAGTATGTTATTCTATAGAATGAAATAGAGCATTTGAAAATGGATGGAGTGTAGTGTAATCGAAAGGAATGTTATGGGATGAAGTGGAATGCAGAGTAATAGAACTGAATTTTAATTAATGTATGGAATGCTTTGTCACAGAATGGGAATAAGGTTTTGGAAATGAATCGAATGTTATGAAATGGAATGAATGTTGTGGAATTGAATGGAATGTTCTGAATTGGAATGGAATTTAGTGGAATGCAATGAAATGTTGCGGGAAGGATTAGAATGTTGGAGAAAGGAAAGAAGGTTAAGAAAGTAATGGAATGTTGTGGATTGGAATGGAAACTTATGCAACATAATGAAATAGAATGTTTGAAATGAAAAGGAATGCGGTGTAATCAAATAGAATGTTATGTTATGAAGTTGAAAGTACATTAACAGAATCGAATTTTAGTGAATGGAATGGAATGTTATGTAACAAAAGGGGAATAATGTGTTCGAATGCGTTGGAATGTTATGGGATGCAGAGCAATGCTTTGGAATTGAAAGGTATGTTATGGAATGGAATGGATGCTGAGGAATGCAATGGATTATAGTGTAAAGGAATAGAACGTTGGTAAAGGAATGGATGTAAAAGGAATGGAATAGAATCTTGTGAATTGCAAATTAATCTTATGGAATTGAATGGAATAGATTATATGAAATGGAGAATGTTTTATAATCGAACGCAATGTTATGGTATGAAGTGCAATGTTCATTAATACACTGAATTTTAATGAATGGTATGGAATGTTTTGTAAAAGAATGGGAATAATGTGTTGAAATGGAATCGAATGCAATGGAAAAGAATGGAATGTTGCGGAATTAAATGGAATGTTACAAAACGAATGGAATGCCCCAGAATGCAAAGGAATTTTGTGGAAAGGAATAGAATGTTAGGGAAAGCAATGTTAGGTTAAGGAAAGGAATGGAATTTTGTGGATAGGAATGGAATCTTATGAAATAGAAGGATATGTAATGAATTGAAAAAGAATGTTGTGTAGTCGAATGGAATGTTATGCTATCAAGTGTAATGTTGAGTAATAGGACCAATTTTTCAAGAATGGAATGGAAAGGTATGCAACAGAACGGGAATGATGTGTTGGAATGGAATTTAATGCAATGCAAATGTATGGAATGTTTTGGAATGCAATGGAAAGACATGGAATGGAACTGAATGCAGTGGAAGGCAATGGAATGTGGCAGAAAACTGTAGAATGTTGCAGAAAGGAATGAAATGTTAAGGAATGGAATGGAATTTTATGGTATGTAATATAATCTTATGCAATGGAATGGAATGTTGATGAATGTTAA
This sequence comes from Smutsia gigantea, assembly GCA_032199065.1. Classification (NCBI taxonomy): domain Eukaryota; kingdom Metazoa; phylum Chordata; class Mammalia; order Pholidota; family Manidae; genus Smutsia; species Smutsia gigantea. The sequence goes on along the minus strand of JAVSCE010005588.1, from coordinate 72,344 downwards.
GGAATGTTATGGCATGAAGGGAATGTTGATTATTAGAACTGAATTATGAAGAATGGAATGGAAAGTTAAGTAATAATCGGAATAACGTGTTTGAATGGAGTATATTGTTATGGAATGGAGTACTATCATGAGGAATGGAAAGGAATGCTTTGGATTGGAATGGAATGTTGTGGAAATGAAAAGAGTTTTGGGAAAGGAAAGGAAGTTTAAGGAATGAAATGGAATTTTGTGGATTGTAGTGACGTAGAATGTTTGAAATGGAATGGAATGTTGTATAATCGAATGGAATGTTATGGTCTGCAGTGCAATGTTGATTAGTGTTCTTAATTTTAATGAATGGTATGGAATATTTGTAACCAAATGGGAACAATGTGTTGGAGTGGAATCGAATGGAATGGAAAGGAATTGAATGTTTTGGAATGGAGTGGAAGGCTGTGGAATGCAATGGAATTCTGTGGAAAGGAATAGAATGTTATGGATAGCAATGGAAGGTTAAGGAATGGAATGAAATTTTGTCGATTGGAATGGAATCTTATGAAATAGAATGAAATGGACTGAATAGGAAAAAGGAATGTTGTGTCATAGAATTGTATGCTATGCCATAAAGGGGAATGTTCATTAATAGAACCGAATTTAATGAATGGTATTGAAAGTTGTGTAACAGAATGGCAATAATGTGCTGGAATGGAAAGGAATGCTGTGGCATTGAATGGAATGTTACAAAATGGAGTGGAATGCTGTGCAATGCAATGGAATGTTGTAGAAAGTAATAGAATGTTGGGGAAAGGAATGGAAGCTGAAGGAATGGAAGGAATTTGGGGGACTGGAATAAAATCTGATGCAATGGAAGGAGATACAATTTTTGCAGGTGAATGAGATGTTGTGTAATGGAATGGAATGTTATGGTATGAAGTGGAATGTTGTTTAATAGAACCGAATTTCAAAGAATGGAATGGAATGCTAGGTAAGAGAATGAGAATAATGTGTTTGAATGGAATCAATGCTATGCAATGGAATTGATGTTGTGGAATTGAATGGAACGTTAAGGAATGGAATGGAATACTGTGGAATGTAATAGCATGTTGCGGAAAGGAATAGAACGTTAGGGAAAGGAAGTGAGTTTAAGGAATGGAATGGAACTTGGTGGATTGAATGGTATCCTTCGCATTAGAACAAAATAGAATGGTTGAAAGGGAAATGTGTTCTGTGTAATCAAGTGGAATATTATGGTATAAATTGAATGTTAAAAGAACCGAATTTTGCTGAATCAATGGAAAGTTATGTAATAGTACGGGAATAATGTGTTGGAATGGTATCGAATGTTATGGAATGGAATGTAATATTTTGGAATTGAATGGAATGCTGTGGAATGGAATGGAATGTTGGAGAAAGGAATAGAATGTTCGTGAAAGGAATGTAAGGTTAAGGAATGAAATGGAATTTTGTTGTTTGGAATGGAAACTTATGCAACAGAATGAAACAGAATGTTAGAAATATAATGGAATGTATTGTAATCGAATGCAATGTTATAGGATGACGTGTAATGTAGAGTAATAGAACTAAATTTTAATGAATGGAATGGAATGTTATGTAACAGAATGTGAATAATGTGTTGGAAATGAATCAAATGTTATGGAATTAAATGAAATGCTGAATTGAATGGAATGTTACGGAATGGAATGGAATTCTGTGGAATGCAATGCAATGTTGTGGGAAGGAATAGAATGTTGGAGAAAGGAAAGGAATTTTTAGGAAAGGAATGGAAATACGTGGTTTGGAAAGGAATATTATGCATCATAATGAAATAGAATGTTTGAAATGGAATGGAATGTGGTGTAATCGAATATAATATGGTGTGAAGTTGAATGTAGATTAATGGAACCAAATTTATAGAGTGGTATGGAATGTTATGTAACAGAAAAGGAATAAAGTGTTTTAATGGAATGGAAAGTTATGGAATGGAATGCCATGTTGTGGAATTGAACAGAGTGTTTCATAATGGAATGGAATGATGTGGAAGGCAATGGAAAGTAGTGGAAAAGAACAGAATGTTGGGCAAAGGAATGGATATTAATGCTGTGGAATTCAAAGGAATGTTTTTGGAAGGAATAGAATGTTGGAGAAAAGAATGGAGGTTAAGGAATGTAAAGGTATTTTCTGTATTGGAATGGAATCTCATGCAATGGAATGATATAAATTGTATGAAGTGCAATGGGATGTTGGGTTATCGAATGGAATGTATGGTATGAAGTGAAATGTAGATTAATAGAACTGAATAATAATGAAAGAAATGGAATGTTAGGTAACAGAACAGGAATAATGTGTTGGAATGGAATCGAATGTAACAGAATGGAATGGAGTGTTGTGGAATTGAAAGGAATGTTATGGTATGGAAAGGAATGCTGTGGAAAGCAATGGAATGTTGTGGAAAGGAATAGAATGTTGGGGAAAGGAATGAAAAGTTAAGGAAAGGAAAATAATTATTTGGATTATAATGGAAAATTATGCAACGGGATGAAATAGAATGTTTGAATTGGAAAGGAATGTTGTGTAATCGATGGAATTTTATGCTATGAAGTGGAAAGTTGATTAATAGAACCAAATTTAATGAATGGAATGGAGTGTCAAGCAACAGAACCGGAATAATATGTTCGAATGGAATCGAATATTATGGAATGGAATGGAGTGGAATGCTGTGGAATGCAATGCAATGTTGCGGAATGGAATAGAATGTTGGGGAAATTAATGAAATGTTCAGGAATGGAATGGAATTTTGCGGATTGGAGTGGAATCTTATGCAATAGAATGAAATAGTAGGTTTGAAATAATGGAATGGAATGTTGTGTAATCGAATGTAATGTAATGGGTTGAGGTGGAATATAGATTAACAGAAAAGAATTTTAGTGAATGCAATGGAATCTTGGGTAAAAGAACGAGAATAATGTTTTGGCATGGATTTGAATGTTATGGAATGGAATGGAATGTTGTGGAATTGAATGAAATGTTATGGACAGGAATGGAATGCTCTGGAATGCAATGGGAGGTTAAGTAATGAAATGCAATTTTTTGATAGGAGTTGAATCTTATGCAAAAGAATGAAATAGAAAGAATTGGAAAGGAATGTTGTGTAATGGAATGGAATGTTATTCTATGAAGAGGAATGTTGATTAAAAGGACCAAATTTATATGAATGGTACAGAATGCAATGAAACAGAATGGCAAAAAATGTGTTGGAATGGAATCGAATGTAATGGAATGGAATGGAAGGTTTCCGAATGCAACAAATAATATGGAATGGAATGGAATGCTGTGGAATGCAATGGAATGTTGAGGAAAGTAATAGAATGTTATGGAAATGAATGGTAAGTAATTGAATGGAATGCAATGATGTGGAATGTAATTGAATGTTGGGGAAAGGTTATCGAATGAAATGGAATTTTGTCGATTGGAGTGTAATCTTATGCAATAGATTGAAATTGAATGTTTGAAATGGAATGGGTTGCTGTGAAATGGAATGGAATGATATGGTATGATGTGGAATGTAGATTAATAGAACAGAATACTAAAGAATCAAATAGAATGTTAGGTGAAAAAATGCAAATAATGTGTTTTATTGGAATCGAAAATTATGGAATGAAGGAAAATGTTGTGGAATTGAAAGGAATGTTATGGAATGGAATTTAATTCGGTGGAAGGCAGCAGAATATTGTGGCAAAAATAGAATATTGAGGAAAGGAATGGAGGTTAAGGAAAGAAATGGAATTTTGTGGACTGGAATGGAACGCTATGCAATAGAATGAAATAGAATGTTTTAAGTGGAATGGAATGTTGTGTAATGGAATTGAACACTATGGTATGAAGTGGAATGTTGTTTAATGGAACCAAACTTGGAAGAATTGAATGGAATGTTAGTTAACAGAATGGGAATAATGTTTTGGAATGGAATTGAATGTCATGGAATGAAAAGGAATGTTGTGGAATTGAATGGAAAGGAATCGAATGATTTGGAATGCAATGGAATAGAGTGGAAAGGGATAGAATGTTAGGGAATGCAATGTGAAGTTAAGAAATGGAACGGAAATTTTTAGATTGGAATGAACTGTTGTGGAATGGAACGAAATAGAATGTTTTCAATGGAATGGAATGTTGATGAATGGTAAGGAATGTTATGGTATGAAGTGGAATGTTGATTATTAGAACCGAAAGTTGAAGAATGGAATGGAATGTTAGGTAATAATCAGAATAACGTGTTCGAATGGAGTAAAATGTTATGGAATGGAGTGCTATCTTGTGAAATGGAAAGGAATGCTGTGGATTGGAAAGGAATGTTGTGGAAAAGAATAGAGTGCTGGGAAAAGGAATTGAAGTTAAATGAATGGAATGCAATTTTGTGGATTGGCATGAAATAGAATGTTTGAAATCGACTGGAATGTTGTATAATCGAATGGAATGTTATGGTATGAAGTGCAATGTTGATTAATAGAACCGAATTCTGAAGAATGTTATGGAATGTTTTGTGAATGAATGGGAATAAGGTCTTGGAATGGAATCGAATGGAACGGAAAGGAACGGAATGTTTGGAATGTAATGGTAAGTTATGGAATGCAATGGAAGTCTGTGGAATGCAATGGAATGCTGTAGAAAGCAAGAGAAAGTTGTGGAAATGAATGGACTGTGAAGGAATGGACTGGAATGTTGTGGAATTGCATGGAATGTGATGCAATAGAATGAATTAGAATGTTGTTTAACGGAATGGAATGTTATGGTGTGAGGTGGAATGTTGAATAGAAGCGAATTTTGAAGAATAGAATGTAATGTTAGGTAATAATCAGAATAACGTTTTCAAATGGAGTAAAATGTTATGTGATGGAATTCTACGTTGTGGAATGGAATGGAATGCTGTGGAATGGAATGGAATGTTGTGGAAAGGAATAGAATTTTGTGAAAGGATTGGAATTTAAAGGAAAGGAATGGAATTCTCACGATTGGAAAGAAATGAAATAGAATGTTTGAAATGGGCTGGAAGGTTGTATAATCGAATGTAAAGTAATGGTATGAAGTGCAATGTTGATTAATAGAAGCGAATTTTGAAAAATGGTATTCAATATTTTGTACAAGAAAGGGAATAAGGTGTTGTAGTGGAATAGAATCGAATGGAAAGGAATGGAATGATATGTTATGGTGTGGAATGGAATGCTGTGGAATGCAGAGGAATGTTCTAGAAGGGAAAAGAATGTTAGTGAAAGCAATGGAAGGTTAAGGAATGGAATGGAATTTTGTGAATTGAAATGGAACCTCATGATACAGAATGAAATAGAATGAATTAGAAAGGAATGTTGTGTAATAGAATGGAATTTTATGCTATGAAGTGCAATGTTGATTATTAGAACCAAATGTAATGAATTAAATGGAAGGTTATGCAACAGAATTGGAATAATTTGTTGAAATGGAATCGAATGGAATGGAATTGAATGGAATGATTAGGAATGGAAAGGAATGTTGTGGAATTACTTGGAATGTTACAGAAAGGAATGGTATGCTGTTGAATGCAATGGAATGTTGTGGAAAGGAATAGAATGTTAGTTAAAGTAATGTTAGGTTAAGGAATGAGATGGAATTTTGAGGATAGGAATTTAATCTTAAAAAACAGAAGGAAATATAATGAATTGAAAAGGAATGTTGTGTAGTCGAATGGAATGTTATGCTATCAAGTGTAATGTTAAATAATAGGACCAAATTTTAATGAGTGGAATGGAATGTTATTCAACAGAACGGAAATGATGTGTGGGAAGGGAATCGAATGTAATAGAATGGTACGGAATATTTTGGAATGCAATGGAAAGTCATGGAATGGAATGGAATGCAGTGGAAGGCAATAGAATGTGGCAGAAAGGTGTAGAATGTTGGGGAAAGGAATGAAATGTTCAGGAATGGAATCGAATTTTGTGGTATGGAATGGAATCTTAGAAAAGGAATGAAATAGAATGTTTTCAATGGAATGGAATGTTGATGAATGGTATGGAATGTTATGGTATGAAGTGGAATGTTGATGATTAGAACTGAATTTTGAAGAATGGAATGGAGTGTTAGGTAATAATCGGAATAACGTGTTGGAATGTCATAGAGTGTTATGGAATGGAGTGCTATCTTGTGGAATGGAAAGGAATGCTTTGGATTGGAATGGAATGTTGTGGAAAAGAATAGAGGGTTGGGAAAGGAATGGAAGTTAAAGGAATGAAATGGAATTTTGTGGATGGGAATGACATAGAATGTTTGAAATGGAAAGGAATGTTGTGTGATCAAATGAAATTTAATGGGATGAAGTAGAATGTGGATTAACAGAAAAGAATTTTAATGAATGGAGTGGAATGTTAGGTATGAGAACGAGAATAATGTGGTGTCATGGAATTGAATGATATGGAATGGAATGGAATGTTGTGGAATTGAATGGAATGATATGGAAAGGAATGGAATGCTGTGGAATGCAATGGAATGTTGTGGAAAGCAATAGAAGGTTGGGGAAGGAATGGAGGGTGAAGGAATGGAAAGGAATTTTGTGGATTGGAATGGAAAATTATGCATTGGAAGGAGATACATTGTGTGCAATTGAATGGGATGTTCTGTAATCAAATGGAGTGTAATGGTGTGAAGTGGAATGTTGACTAACAGAAGCGAATTTCAAAGAATGGAATGGAATGTTAGGTAACAGAATGGGAATAATGTGTATGAATGGAAACAATGTTATGCCATGCAAACAAATGTTGTCGAATTGCATGCAAGGTTAAGGAAGGGAATGGAATGCTGTGGAATGCCATGGCATGTTGTGGAAAGGAATAGAACGTTGGGGAAAGGAATGGGAGGTTCAGGAATGGAATGGAATTTTGTGGATTGGAATGGAATACTATTCAATAGAACGAAATAGAATGGTTGAAATGGAATGGTGTTCTGTGTAATCGTATGGAATATTATGATATGAATTGGAATGTTAATAGAACCGAATTTTACTGAATCAGTGGAGAGGTATGTAATAGTACTGGAATAATATGTTGGAATGGAATTGAATGTTAAGGAATGGAATTGAATATTGTGGAAATGAATGGAATGCTTTGGAACGGAATGGAATGTTGGGGAAAGGAATAGAATGTTGGGGAAATGAATGGAATGTTAAGGAATGAAATGGAATTTTGTGGTGTGGAATGGAATCTTGTACAATAGAATGAAATTGAGCGTTTCAAATGGAATGGAATGTGGTGTAATCGAATTGAATGTTATGGGATGATGTGGAACGCAGAGTAATAGAACTGAATTTTAATTAACATATGGAATGTTAAGTTACAGAATGGGAAACAGGTTTTAGAAATGAATCTAATGTTATGTAATGGAAGGGAATGTTTTGGAATTGAATTGAATGTTCTGGAATGGAATGGAATTTGGTGGAATGCAATGGAATGTTGTGGGAAGTAGAAGAATTTTGGAGAAAGGAAAGGAAGGATAAGGAAAGGAATGGAATTTTCTGGATTTTAATGGAAACTTATGCAACATAATGAAATAGAATGTTTGAAATGGAACGGAATGCCGTGTAATCGAATAGAATGTTATGGTATAAAATTGAGAGTACATGAAGAAAATCGAATTTTAATGAATTGAATGGAATGTTGTGTAACACAAAGGGAATAACGTAATGGAATGCAATGGAGTGTTATGGAATGAAGTGCAATGTTGTGGATTTGAAAGGAATGTTATGGAATGGAATGGATGCTGTGGAATGCAATTGATTGTAGTGTAAAGGAATAGAATGTTGGGAAAGGAATGGACGTAAAAGGAATGGAATAGAATCTTGTGAATTGCAAATGCAATTTTATGGAATGGAATGACATAATATATGAAATAGAGAATGTTTTATAATCGAATGCAATGTTTTGGTATTAAGTGCAATGTTGATTAATATACTGAATTTTAATGAATGGTATGGAATATTCTGTAAAAGAAAGGGAATAATGTGTTGAAATGGAATCGAATGAAATGGAAAAGAATGGAAAGTTTTGGAATGGAAAGGAATGTTGTGGAATTAAATGGAATGATACAGAACGGAATGGAATACTGTGGAATGCAATGGAATGTTGTGGAAAGTAATAGAATGTTAGGGAAAGCAATGTTATGTTAAGGAATGTAATGGAATTTTGTGCATAGGAACGGAATCTTATGAAATAGAAAGAAATATAATGTATTGAAAAGGAACGTTGTGTAGTCGAATTGAATGATGTGCTATCAAGTGTAATGTTGAATAATAGGACCAAATTTTAATGAATGGAATGGAATATTAAGAACCGAACCGGATGATGTGTTGGAATGGAATCGAATGTAATGGAATGGTATGGAATGTTTTGGAATGCAATGGAAAGTCATGGAATGGAATGGAATGCAATGGAAGGCAATGGAATGTGGCAGAAATGTGTAGAATGTTGGGGAAAAAAATGAAATGTTAAGGAATGGAATGGAATTTTGTGGTATGGAATGGAATCTTATGCAATGGAATGAAAAAGAATGTTTTCAATGGAATGGAATGTTGATGAATGGTAGGGAATGTTATGGTTTGAAGTGGAATGTTGATTATTAGAACCCAATTTTGAAGAATGGAATGGAATGTTAAGTAATAATCAGAATAACGTGCTCGAATGGAGTAGAATGTTATGGAATGGAGTGCTATCATCTGGAATGGAAAGAAATGCCGTGGATTGGAATGGAATGTTGTGGAAAAGAATAGAGTGTTGGGAAAGGAATGGAAGTAAAAGGAATGAAATGGAATTTTGTGGATCGGAAGAAAATAGAATGTTTGAATTGCCCTGGAATGTTGTATAATCAAATGGAATGTTATGGTGTGAAGTAAAATGTTGATTAATCGAACGGAATTTTGAAGAATGTTATGGAATGTTTTGTAAAAAAGGGAATAATGTGTTGGAATATAATCGAATGGAAGGGAAATGTGTCAAATATTTTGGAATGTATGGTAAGTTATGGAATGCAATTGAAGGTTGTGGAATGCAATGGAATGTTTAGGAATGGAATAAAATATATGGAATTGAATGGAATGTTATTGAATGGAGTGCAATGTTGTGGAATTTAAAGGAAAGTTATGGAATTGAATGGATGCTGTGGAATGCAATGGATTGTAGTGTAAAGGACTAGAATGTTGGGAAAGGAATGGACGTTAAAGGAATGGAATAGAATCATGTGAATTGCAATGGAACCTTATGGAATGGAATGAAATATAATATATTAAATGGAGAATGTTTTATAATCGAATGCAATGTTATGGTATGTAGTGCAATGTTGCTTAATTTAGTGAATTTTAATGAATGGTATGGAATGTTTTGTAAAAGAATGGGAATAATGTGTTGAAATGGAATCGAATGGAATGGAAAGGAATGTTATGTTTTGGAATTTAATGGAATGTTTTGTAATTAAATGGAATGTTACAGAATGGAATGGAATCCTGCGGAATGCTTGGAAAGTTGTGAAAGGAATAAAATGTTAGGCGCAGCAATGTTAGTTTAAGGAGTGGAATGGAATTTTGTGGATAGGAAAAGAATCTTATGAAACAGAAGGAAATATAATGAATTGAAAAGGAATGTTGTGTAGTCGAATGGAATGTTATGCTATCAAGTGTAATGTTGAAAAATAGATCCAAATTTTAATGAATGGAATGCAATGTTATGCAACAGAACGAGAATGATGTGTTGGAATGGAATCTAATATAATTGAATGGTATGGAATGTTTTGGAATGCAATGGAAATTTACGGAATGGAGTGGACTGCAGTGGAAGGCAAGGGAATGTGGCAGAAAAGTGTAGAATGATTTGGAAAGTAATGAGATGTCAAGGAATTGAATGGAATTTTGTGGTATGGAATGGAATCTCATGCAATGGAAAGAAATTGAATGTTTTCAATGAATGAAATGTTGATGAATGGTAAGGAATGTTATGGTATGAAGTGGAATGTTGATGATTAGAACCGAATTTTGAAGAATGTAATGTAATGTAATGTAATAATCGGAATAACATGTTCTAATGCAGTCAAAAGTTATTTAATGGAATGCTATATTGTGGAATGAAATGGACTGCTGTGGAATGGAATGGAATGTTGTGGAAAGGAATAGAATGTTGGGAAATGATTGGAAGTTAAAGGAATGGAATGTAATTTAAGGATTGGAATGGAATGAAATAGAATGTTTGAAATGGGCTAGAATGTTGTATAATCGAATGGAAAGTAATGATGTGAAGTGCAAGGTTGACTAATAGAACCAAATTTTTAAGAATGGTGTGGAATGTTTTGTATAGGAATGGGAATAATGTGTTGGAGTGAATTCGAATGGAATGGAAAGAATGGAATGTTTGGAACGGAATGGAATGTTGTGGAATTAAATGGTATATTACAGAATGGAATGGAATGGTGCGGAATGCAATGGAATGTTGTGGAAAGGAATAAAATGTTAGGTAAAGCAATGATAGGTTAATGAATGGAATGGAATTTTGTGGATAGGAATGGAATCATACGAAACAGAAGGAAATATAATGCATTGAAAAGGAATGTTGTGTAGTCGAATGGAATGTTATGCTATCAAGTGCAATTCTGAATAATAGAACCAAATTTTAATGAATGGAGTGGAATGTTATGCAACAGAACGGGAATGATGTGTTGGAATGGAGTCGAATGTAATTGAATTGTAGGAATGTTTTGGAATGCAATGGAAAGTCAGGGAATGGAATGAAATGCAGTGGAAGGCAACGGAATGTGGCAGAAAAGTGTAGAATGTTGCGGAAAGGAATGAAATGTCAAGAATGTAATGGAATTTTGTGGTATGGAATGGAATCTTATGCAATGGAACGAAATAGAATCTTTTAAATGGAATGGAATGTTGATGAATGGTATGGAATGTTATGGTATGAAGTGAAATGTTGATGATTAGAACCGAATTTTGAAGAATGGAATGGAATTTTATGTAATAATCGGAATGACGTGTTCTAATGCAGTCAAATATTATTTAATGTAATGCTGTGTTGCGGAATTAAATGGAGTGCTGTGGAATGGAATGGAATTTTGTGGAAAGGAACAGAATGTTGGGAAAGGTTTGGAAGTTAAAGGAATGGAATGTAATTATGAGGATTGGAATGGAATAAAATAGAATGTTTGAAATGGAGAATGTTTTAAAATCGAATGCAAGGTTATGGTATGAATTGCAATGTTGATAAATATACTGAATTTTAATGAATGGTATGGAATGTTTTGTAATAGAATGAGAATAATGTGTTGGAGTGGAATCAAATGGAATGGAAAGGAGGGAATGGAATGTAACGGTATGGATTGCAATGCTGTGCAATGCAATGGAATGTTGCGGAAGGGAATAGAATGTTAGTGAAAGCAAAGGAAGTTTAAGGAATGGAATGGAATTTTGTGGATTGAAATGGAAACTTATGAAACAGAATGAAATACAAAGAAATGGAAAGGAATGTTGTGTAATTGAATGCAATTTTATGCTATGAAGTGAAATGTTGATTAATAGAACCAAATTTAATGAATGGAATGTAATGTTATACAAAAGAATGGGAATAATATGATGGAATGGAATAGAATGTTATGGAATGGAATGCAATCAAATGCTGTGGAATGCAATGGAATGTTGCGGAATGGAATAGAATGTTGCCGAAAGGAATGAAAGGTTAAGGAATGGAATGGAATTTTTTGATTTTGAATGGAATCCTATGTAATAGAATGAAATAGAATGTTTGAAATGGAAAGGAAAGTTGTGTTATCAAATGTAATGTAATGGGATGAAGTAGAATGTTGATTAACAGAAAAGAATTTTAATGAATGGAATGGAATGTTAGTTAAGAGAACCAGAATATTGTGTTGGCATGAAATGAATGTTATGGAATGGAATGGGATGTTTTGGAATTGAATGGAATGTTATGGAAAGGAATGGAATTCTGTGGAATGCAATGGAATATTGCGGAGAGCAATAAAAAGTTGTGGAAGGAATGGAGGGTGAAGGAATGGAAAGGAATTTTGCTTTATGGAACGGAAAATTATGCAATAGTAGGAGATAGAATGTGTGCAGTTGAATGTGATGTTCTGTAATCAAATGGAATGTAATGATATGAAGTGGAATGTTGATTAACAGAGCCGAATTTCAAAGAATGGAATGGAATGTTATGCAACAGAACGGGAATGATGTGTTGGAATGGAATCGAATATAATGGAATGGTATGGAATGTTTTGGAATGCAATGGAAAGTCATGGAATGGAATGGAATGCAGTGGAAGGCCATGGAATGTTTCAGAATGGTGTAGAATGCTGGGGAAAGGAATGAAATGTTAAGGAATGGAATGGAATTTTGTGGTATGGAATGAAATCTTATACAATGGAGTGAAAAAGAATGTTAAAAACGGAATTCAATTTTGATGAATGGTAAGGAATGCTATGGTATGAAGTGGAATATTGATTATTAGAACCGAATTTTGAAGAATTGAATGGAATGTTAGGTAATAATCGGAATACCGTGTTCGAATGGAGTAGAATGTTATGGAATTAAGGGCTATCTTGTGGAATGGAAAGGAATGCTGTGGATTGTAATGGAATGTTGTGGAAAAGAATAGAGTGTTGGGAAAGGAATTTAAGTTAAAGGAATGAAATGGAATTTTTTGAATGGAATGACATAGAATGTTTGAAATGTACTGGAATGTTGTATAATCGAATGGAAAGTAATGGTGTGAAGTGCAATGTTGATTAATAGAACCGAATTTTGAAGAATGTTCTGGAATGTTTTGTTAAAGAATGGGAATAATGTGTTGGAGTGGTTTCGAATGGAACGGAAAGGAATGGAATGTTTTGGAATATAATGGTAAGTTATGGAATGGAATGGAAAGTTTACGAATGGAATATGAAGTGTAGAATTGAATGGTATGTTATCGAATAAAATGCAATGCTGTGGAATGAAATGGAATGCTGTGGGAAGCAATAGAAAGTTGTGGAAATGAATGGAGTGTGAAGTAGTGGAATGGAAGTTTGTGGATTTGCATGGAATGTCATGCAATAGCATGAATTAGAATGTTATTTAATGGAATGGAATGTTATGCTGTTAGGTGGAATGTTGAATAGAAGCGAATTTTGAAGAATGGATAGCAATGTTAGGTAACAATCGGAATAACGTGTTCAAATGGAGTCAAATGTTATGTAATGGAATGCTGTGTTGTGGAATGGAAAGGAATGTTTTGGAAAGTAATAGAATGTTGGGAATGGATTGGAAGTTAAAGGAATGGAATGGAATATGAGGATTGGAATGGAATGAAATAGAATGCTTGAAATGGGCTGGAATATTGTATAATCGAATGGAAAGTAATGGTGTGAAGTGCAATGTTGATTAATAGAACCGAATTTTGAAGAATGGTCTGGGATATTTTGTAAAAGAATGGGAATAATGTGTTGGAGTGGAATCGAATGGAATGGAAAGGAATGGAACATAATGTTACGGATTGGAATGGAATGCCATGGAATGCAATGGATTGTTGCGGAAGGGAATAGAGTGTTAGTGAAAGCAATGGAAGGTTAAGGAATGGAGTGAAATTTTGTGGATTGAATTGGAATCTCATGAAACAGAGTGCAATAGCATGAAATGGAAAGGAATGTTCTGTAATTGTATGGAATGTTTTGGTATAAAGAGGAATGCTAATTAATAGAACAGAATTTTATTGAATAGAATGGGATGTTCATTTACAGAACGGGAATAATGTGTTTGAAAGGAATCAAATGTTACGGAATGGAAAGGAATGCTGTGGAATTGAATGGAATGTTACAGAATTGAATGGAATTCTGTGGAATGCAATGGAAAGTTGTGGAAAGGAATAGAACGTTAAGGAGAGGAATGGAATTTTAAGGAATGTTATTTAATTTTGTGGATTGGAATGGAGTCTTATGAGGCAGAATGAAATAGAATGAATTGGAAAGAATGTTGTGTAATCGAATTTAATGTTATTCTATGAACTGTAATTTTGATTATAGACAAATTTTAATGATTGTAATGGAATGTTATGCAACATAAAGGGAATGATGTGTTGGAATGGAATTGAAAGTAATGGCATGGAATGGAGTGTTGTGGAATTGAATGGAATATTACAGAATGGAATGGAATGCTGTGGAATGCAATGGAATATTGTGTAAAGAAATAGAACTTGGGGAATGTAATGGAAGGTTACGGAATGGTATGGAATTTTGTGGATTGGACTGGAATCTTATGAAACATAATGAAATAGAATGAATTGGAAAGGAATGTTGTGTAATCGAATGGAATATTACTTTAAGAAGGGGAATGTTGATTAATAGAGCCGAATTTTAAAGAATGGTATTGAATGATTCGGAATAGACTGGGAATAATGTGTTGGAATGGAATCGAATGTTATTGAATGGAATGGAATGCTGTGGAATTGAATAGAATATTACGAAATGGATTGGAATGATGTGGAATGCAATGGAAAATATTGGGAAGGTATAGATCGTTGCGGAAAGGAAAGGAAGTTTAAGGAAGAGAATGGAATTTTGTGGATTGGAATGGAATCCGATACAATAGAACGAAATAAAATGTCTGTAAAGGAATAGTGTTCTGTGTAATCGAATGGAATGTTATGATATGAAATGGAAAGTTAATAAATAGAACAAAATTTTACTGAATCAATGGAAGGTTATGTAATAGAACGGGTATAAGGTGTGGAATGGAATCGAATGATAAGGAATGGAATGGAATATTAAGGACTTGAATGAAATGCTGTGGAATTTAATGAAATGTGGAAAGAATAGAGTGTTGGGAAAGGAATGGAAGTGAAAGGAATGCAATGGAATTTTGTGGATTTAAATGAAATCTTATGGAATGGAAAGAAATAGATTGTTTGAAATGTAATGGAATCTTGTATAATGGAGTAGAATGTTGTATAATGGAATGGAATGTTATGGGATGAAGTGCAATGTTGATTAATAGAACCATATTTTCAAGAATGCAATGGAATGTTATGTAATAATCAGAATAAGGTGTTCAAATGGAGTCAAACGTTATGGAATGGAATGCTATATTTTGGAATGGAATGGAATGCTGTGAAATGGAGTAGAATGTTGTGGAAAGTAATAGAGTGTTTGGAAAGGAATGGTAGTTAAAGGAACGGAATGGAATTTTGTGGATTGGAATGGAATCTCATGGAATGGAATGAAATAGAATTTTGAATTGGACTAGAATGTTGTGTAATTGAATGGAATGTTATGGTATTAAGTGCAATGTTGATTAATAAAACCGAATTTTGAAGAATGTTATGGAATGTTTTGTAAAAGAATAGGAATAATGTGTTGGTTTGTAATCGAATGGAATGGAAAGGAATGTAATGTGTTAGAATGGAACGGAATGTTGCAGAATTAAATGGAATGTTACAGAACGGAATGGAAAGATGTGGAATGCAATGGAATGCTGTGGAAAAGAATAGAATGTTAGGTAAGCAATATTAGGTTAAGGAATGGAATGGAATTTTGTGGACAGGAATGGAATTTTATGAAACAGAAGGAAATATAATGCATTGAAAAGGAATATTGTGTAATCGAATGGAATGTTATGCTATCAAGGGTAATGTTGAATAATAGGACCAAATTTTAATGAATGGAGGGAATGTTATGCAACAGAACGGGAATGATGTGTTGGAATGGAATCGAATGTAATGGAATCGTATGGAATGTTTTGGAATCCAATGGATAGACATGGAATGGAATGGAATGCTGTGGAAGGCAATGGAATGTTGCAGAAAGGTGTAGAATGTTGGGGAAAGGAATGAAATGTTAAGGAATGGAATGGAATTTTGTGATATGGAATGGAATCTTATGGAATGGAATGAAACAGAATGTTTTCAATGGAATGGAAAGTTGAATAATGGTAAGGAATGTTACGGTATGAAGGGGAATGTTGATTATTAGAAACGAATTTTGAAGAATGGAATGGAATGTTAGGTATAATTCAGAATAAGGTGTTGGAATGGAATAGAATGTTATGGAATGGAGTGCTATCTTGTGGAATGGAAAGGAATTCTGTGGATTGGAATGGTATGTGGTGGAAAAGAACAGAGTGCTGGGAAAGAATGGAAGTTAAAGGAATGGAATGGAATTTTGTGGATTGGAATGACATAGAATGTTTGAAATGGACTGGAATGTTGTATAATCCAATGGAATGTTATGGTGTAAAGTGCAATGTTGATTAATAGAACCGAATTTTGACGAATGTTATGGAATATTTTATAAAAGAATGGGAATAATGTGTTGGAATGGAATTGAATGGAATGGAAAGGTAAGGAATGGAATATTACGGAATGGAATGGAATGCTGTGGAATGGAATGGACTGTTGTGGAAAGGAATAGAATGTTGTGAAATGATTGGAAGTTAAAGGAAAGGAATGGAATTTTGAGGATTGGAATGGAATGAAATAGAATGTTTGAAAATGGGTGGAATGTTGTATAATCAATGGAAAGTAATGGTGCGAAGTGCAATGTTGATTAATAGAACCGAATCTTGAAGAATGGTATGGAATGTTTTGTAAAAGAATGGGAATAATGTGTTTGAGTGGAACCAAATGGAATGGAAAGGAATGGAATGGAATATTACGGAATGGAATGGAATGCTGTGGAATGCAATGGAATGTTTCGGAAGGAAATTGAATGTTAGTGAAAGCAATGGAAAGTTAAGGAATGGAGTGGAATTTTGTGGATTGAAATGGAAACTTATGAAACACAATTAAAATAGAATGAATTGGAAAGGAATGTTGGGTAATGGAATTTAATTTTATGCTATGAATTGCAATATTGATTAAAAGAACCAAATTTAATGAATGGAATGGATTGTTACAAAACAGAATGGGAATAATGTGTTGAAATGGAATAGAATGTTATGGAATGGAATGCAATGGAATGCTGTGGAGTGAAATCGAATGTTTCGGAATGGAATAGAATGTAGCCGAAAGGAATGAAAAGGTAAGGAACGGAATGGAATTTTATGGTTTCGACTGGAATCCTATGAATAGAATGACATAAAATATTTGAAATGGAAAGGAATGTTGTGTAATCAAACGTAATGTAATGGGATGAAGAAGAATGTTCATTAGCAGAAAAGAACTTTAATGAATGGAATGGAATGTCGAAGAAGAGAACGAGAATAATGTGTTGGTATGGAATTGAATGTTATGAAATGGAATGGAATGTTGTGGAATTGAATGGAATGTTATGGAGAGGAATGAAATGCTGTGGAATGCAATGGTATGTTGTGGAAAGCAGTAGAAATTTGGGAAAGGAATGGTGGGTGAAAGAATGGAAAAGAATTTGTGGACTGGAATGGAAAATTATGCAATGGAAGGAGATACAATGTGTGCACTTGAATGGGATGTTCTGAATCAAATGGATTGTTATGGTATGAAGTGGAATGTTGAATAAAAGAACCGAATTTCAAAGAATGAAATGGAATGTTAGGTAATAGAATGGGAATAACGTGTTTGAATTGAAACAATGTTATGCAATGGAATTGAATGTTGTGGAATTGCATGCAACGTTAAGGAAAGGAATGGAATACTGTGGAATGCCATGGCATGTTGTTGAAAGGAATAGAACATTGCGGAAAGGAATGGGAGGTTAAGGAATGGAATGGAATTTTCTGTATTGGAATGGAATCCTAGGCAAAAGAACAAAATAGAATGGCTGAAATTGAATCGTGTTCTTTGTAATCGAATGGAATATTATGATATGAATTGAAATGTTAATAGAACCGAATATTACTGAATCAATGGAGAGGTACGTAATAACAGGAATAATGTGTTGGAATGGAATTGAATGTTAAGGAATGGAATTGAATATTGTGGAATTGAATGGAATCCTTTGGAATGGAATGGAATTTGGGGAAAGGAATAAAATGTTGAGGAAATGAATGGAATGTTAAGGAATGAAATGGAATTTTGAGGTTTGGAATGGAATCTTATTCAATAGAATGAAATAGAGCGTTTGAAATGGAACGGAATGTGGTGTAATCGAATGGAATGATAAGGGATGACGTGGAACGCAGAGTAATATAACTGAATTTTAGTTAATGTATGGAATGTTATGTAGCAGAATCGGAATAAGGTTTTGGAAAGGAATCGAATATTATGGAATTGAATGGAATGTTCTGGAATGGAATGGAATTTGGTAGAATGCAGTGAAATGTTGTGCGAAGAAGTAGAATATTGGACAAAGGAAAGGAAGTTTAAGGAATATCATGGAATTTTGTGGATTGGAATGCAAACATATGCAACATAATGAAATAAAATGTTTGAAATGGAATGGAATGCTGTGTAAATGGGTAGAATGTTATGGTATGAACTTGAAAGAAGAATAACAGAATCGAATTTTAATGAACAGAATGTAATGTTATGTAACAGAAAGGAAATAATGTGTTCGAATGCAATGAAATGTTATGGAATGGACTGCAGTGTTGTGGTAATAAAAGGAATGTTATGGAATGGAATGGATGCTGTGGAATGCAATGGAGTGTAGTGTAAAGGAATAGAATGTTGGGAAAGGAATGTACATAAAAGGAATGGATTAGCATCTTTTGAATTGCAATGGAATATTATGGAATGAAATGAAATACAATATATGAAATGGAGAATGTTTTATAATTGAATGCAATGCTGTGGTATGAAGTGCAATGATGATTAATACACTGAATTTTAGTGAATGGTATGGAATATTTTAAAAGAATTTGAATAATGTGTTGAAAGGGAATCGAATGGAATGGAAAGGAATGGAATGGAATGTGTGGGATTAAACGGAATGTTACAGAACAGAATGGAATGCTGTGGAATGCAATGGAATGATGTGGAAAGGAATAGAATGTTAGGGAAACTAATGTTAGGTTAAGGAATGGAATGGAATTTTGTGGATAGGAATGGAATATTATGAAACAGAAGGAAAAATAATGAACTGGAAAGAAATGTTGTGTAGTCGAATGGAATGTCATGCAATCAAGTGTAATGTTGAATAATAGGACCAAATTTTAATGAATGGAATGAAATATTATGCAACAGAACGGGAATGATGTGTTGGAATGGAATCCAAAATAATGGAATGGTATGGAATGTTTTGGAATGCAATGGAAAGACATGGAATGGAATGGAATGCAGTGGAAGGCAATGGAGTTTGGCAGAAATGTGTAGAATGTCGGGAAGGGAATGAAATGTTAAGGAATCGAATGGAATTTTGTGGTGTGGAATGGAATCTTATGCAATAGAATATATTCAATGGAATGGAATGTTGATGAATGGTAAGGAATGTTATGGTATGTAGTGGAATGTTGATTATTAGAACCGAATTTTGAAGTATGGAATGGAATGTTAGGTAATAATCGGAATAACGTGTTCGAATGGTGTACAATGTTATGGAATGGAGTGCTATCTTGTGCAATGGAAAGGAATGCTCTGGATTGGAAAGGAATGTTGTGGAAAAGAATAGAGTGATGGGAAAGAATGAAAGTTAAAGGAATGAATGGAATTTTGTGGATTAGAATAACATAGAATGCTTGAAGTGGACTTGAATGTTGTATAATCGAATGGAATGTTACGGTGTGAAGTGCAATGTTGATTAATAGAACCAAATTTAATGAATGGAATAGATGGTTATAGAACAGAATGGGAATAATGTGTTGGAATGGAATAGAATTTTATGGAATGTAATGCAATGGAATGCTGTGGAATGCAATGGAATGCTGCAGAATGGAATAGAATGTTGCCGAAAGAAATGAAAGGTTAAGGAATGCAATGGAATTTTGTGGTTTTGAATGGAATCCTATGTAATAGAATGAAATAGAAAGTTTGAAATGGAAAGGAATGTTGCGTAATCGAATGTAATGTAATAGGATGAAGTAGAATGTTGATTCAGGGAAAAGAATTTTAATGAACGGAATGGAATGTTAGGTAAGAGAAGGAGAATAGTGTGTTGGCATGTAATTGAATGTTATGGAATGGAATGTTGTGGAAAGGAATAGAATGCTGTGGAATGCAATGGAATGTTGTGGAAAGCAATAGAAAGTTGGGGAAGGAATGGAGGGTGAAGGAATGGAAAGGAATTTTGTGGATTGGAATGGAAAATTATGCAATGGAAGGAGAAACAATGTGTGCAATGAATGGGATGTTCTGTAATCAAATTGAATGTAATGGTATGATGTAGAATATTGATTAACAGAACCGAATTTCAAAGAATGGAATGGAATGTTAGGTAACAGAATAGGAATAATGTGTTTGAATGGAAACAATGTTATGCAATGGAATTGAAAGTTGTGGAATTGCATGCAACGTTAAAGAATGGAATGGAATGCTGTGGAATGCCATGACATGTTGTGGAAAAGAATAGAAGTTGGGGAAAAGAATGGGAGTTTAAGGAATGGAATGTAAGTTTGTGGATTGCAATGTAATCCTATGGAATGGAACAAAATAGAATGGTTGTAATGGAAAGATGTTCTTTGTAATCAAATGGAATATTATGATATGAATTGGAATGTTAATAGAAGCGAATTTTACTGAATCAATTTAAAGGTATGTATAGTACAGGAATAATGTGTTGGAATGGAAATGAATATTGTGGAATCGAACGGAATGCTTTGGAATTGAATGGAATGTTGGGGAAAGGAGTAGAATGTTGGGGAAATGAATCTAATGTTAAGGAATGAAATGGAATTTTGTGGTTTGGAATGGAATCTTATTCAATAGAATGAAATAGAGCGTTTGAAATGGGATTGAATGGGTGTAATCGAATGGAGTGTTATGGGATGACATGGAACGCAGAGTAATAGAACTGAATTTTAATTAATGTATGGAATGTTATGTAACGGAAAGGGAATAAGGTTTTGGAAATGAATCGAATGTTATGGAATGTAATGAAATGTTATGGAATTGAATGGAATGTACTGGAATGGAATGGAATTTGGTGGAATGCAATGGAATTTTGTGGGATGGAGTAGAATGTTGGAGAAAGGAAAGGAAGGTTAAGGAAAGGAATGGAAATTGTGGATGGAATGGAAACTTATGCAACATAATGTAATAGAATGCTTGAAATGGAACGGAATGCGGTATAATCGAATAAAATGTTATGGTATGAAGATAAATGTATATTATCAGAATCGAATTTTAAGAATGGAATGGAATGTTATGTAACAGAAAGAGAAAAATATGTTCGAATGCAAAGGAATGTTATGGAATGGAGTGCAATGTTGTGGGAATTGAAAGGAATGTTATGGAATGGAATGGATGCTGTGGAATGCAATGGACTGTAATGTAAAGGAATAGAACGTTGGGAAAGGAACAGAAGTACAAGGAATGGAATAGAATCTTGTGATTTGCTATGGAATCTTATGGAATCGAATGAAATAGAATATATGAAATGGAGAATGTTTTATAATGGAATGCATTGTTATGGTAAGAAGTGCAATGTTGATTAATATACTGAATTTTAATGTATGGAATGGAATGTTTTGTAAAAGAATAGGAATAATATGCTGGAGTGGAATCGAATGGAATGGAAATGAATGGAATTGTTTGGAATGTAATGGTAAGTTATGGAATGCAATGGAATGTTTAAGAATGGAATAAGATGTGTGGAATTGAATGGAATGTTATGGAATAGAATGCAGTGCTCTGGAATGAAATGGAATGCTGTG
This sequence comes from Smutsia gigantea, assembly GCA_032199065.1. NCBI lineage: Eukaryota > Metazoa > Chordata > Mammalia > Pholidota > Manidae > Smutsia > Smutsia gigantea. The sequence continues at coordinate 50,593 of JAVSCE010005588.1, read as the reverse complement.
GAAAGCAATAGAAAGTTATGGAAATGAATGGAGTGTGAAGTAATGGAATGGAATTTTGTGGATTTGCATGTTATGTAATGCAATAGTATGAATTAGAATGTTGTTTAATGGAATGGGATGTTATGCTGTGAGGTGAAATGTTTAGTAGAAGCGAATTTTGAAGAATGGATAGCAATGTTAGGTAATAATCGGAATAACGTGTTGAAATGGAGTCAAATGTTATGTAAGGGAATGCTATGTTGTGGAATTGAACGGAATGCTTTGGAATGGAATGGAAGATTGTTAAAAGGAATAGAATGTTGGGAAACGATTGGAAGTTAAAGGAATGGAATGAAATTTCAGGATTGGAATGGAATGAAATAGAATGTTTGAAATGGGGTGGAATGTTGTATAATCGAATGGAAAGTAATGGTGTGAAGTGCAATGTTGATTAATAGAACCGAATTTTGAAGAATGGTCTGAAATGTTTTGTAAAAGAATGGGAATAATGTGTTGGAGTGGAATCGAATGGAATGGAAAGGAATGGAATGGAATATTATGGAATGGAATGGAATACTGTGGAATGCAATGAAATATTGTGTAAAGGTATAGAATTTGGGGAATGTAATGGAAGGTTAAGGAATGGTATGGAAATTTGTGGATTGGACTGGAATCTTATGAAGCAGAATGAAATAGAATGAATTGGAAAGGAATGTTGTGTAATCCAATGGAATGTTATTTTATGAAGGGGAATGTTGATGAATAGAGCCGAATTTTAATGAATGGTATTTAATTATTCGGAAGAGACTGGGAGTAATGTGTTGGAATGGATTCGAATAATAAGGAATGGAATGGAATGTGGTGGAATTGAATGGAATGTTACGAAATGGATTGGAATGATGTGGAATTCAATGGAAAGTATTGGAAAGGAATAGAACGTTGCGGAAAAGAATGGAAGGTTAAGGAAGAGAATGGAATTTTGTGGATTGGAATGGAATCCGATGCAATAGAACGAAATAAAATATCTGAAAAGGAATAGTGTTCTGTGTAATCGAATGGAATGTTATGATATGAAATGGAAAGTTAATTAATAGAAGCAAATTTTACTAAATCAATGGAAGGTTATGTAATACAACGGGTATAATGTGTGGAATGGAATTGAATATTAAGAGATGGAATGGAATATTGTGGTCTTGAACGGAATGCTGTGGAATGGAATGAAATGTGGAAAAATAGAGTGTTGGGAAAGGATTGGAAGTTAAATAAATGCAATGGAATTTTTTGGATTTAAATGGAATCTTATGGAATGGAAAGAAATAGATTGTTTGAAATGGACTGGAATGTTGTATAATGGAATGGAATGTTATGGTATGAAGTGCAATGTTGATAAATATAACCGAATTTTGAAGAATGGTATGGAATGTTTTGTAATAGAGTGGGAATAAAGGGTTTGAGGGGAATGGAATGCAATGGAAATAAATGGAATGTTTTGTAATGGAATGGAATTGTGTTGAATTGAATGGAATATTACGGATTGCAATGGAATGCTGTGGAATGCAATGGAATGTTGCGGAAAGGAATAGAATGTTAGTGAAAGCAATGGAACGTTAAGGAATGGAATGGAATTTTGTGGATTTTAATGAAATGTTATGCAATGGAAAGAAATAGAATGTTTGAAACGGAGTGGAATGTTGTATAATGGAATGGAATGTTATGGGATGAAGTGCAATGTTGATTAATAGAACCAAATTTTGAAGAATGCAATGGAATGTTAGGTAATAATCAGAATAACGTGTTCAAATGGAGTCAAACGTTATGGAATGGAATGCTATGCTTTGGAATGGAATGGAATGCTTTGAAATGGAATAGAACTTTGTGGAAAGGAATAGAGTGTTTGGAAAGGAATGCTAGTTAAAGGAAAGGAATGGAATTTTGTGGATTGGAATGGAATTCATGGAATGGAATGAAATAGAATTTTGAAATGGACTGGAATGTTGTGTAATTGAATGGAGTGTTATGGTATGAAGTGCAATGTTGATTAATAGAACCGAATTTTGAAAAATGGAATGGTATGTTAGGTAATAATCGGAATAACTTGTTCGAGTGGAGTACAATGTTATGGAATGGAGTGCTACCTTGTGGAATGGAAAGGAATGCTGTGGATTGGAAAGGAATGTTGTGGAAAAGAAATGAGTGTTGGGAAAGAATGGAAGTTAAAGAATGGAATGGAATTTTGTGGATTGGAATAACATAGAATTGTTGAAATAAACTGGAATGTTGTATATTCGAATGGAATGTTGTGGTGTGAAGTGCAATGTTGATTAATAGAACCGAATTTTGAAGAATGTTATTTAATGTTTTGTAAAAGAATGGGAATAATGTGTTGGAATGGAATCGAATGGAATGGAAAGGAATAAAATGGAATGTTGTGGGATTACATGGAATGTTACAGAATGGAATGGATTTCTGTGGAATGGAAGAGAATGTTTTGGAAAGGAATAGAATGTTAGGTAAAGCAATGTTAGATTAAGGAATGGAATGGAATCTTATGCAATGTAATGAATGAATGTTTTCAATGGAATGGAATGTTGATGAATGGTAAGGAATGTTATGGTGTGAAGTGGAATGTTGATTATTAGAAACGAATTTTGAAGAATGGAATGGAATGTTAGGTAATAATCTGAATAACGTGTTCAAATCGATTCAAACGTTATGGAATGGAATGCTATGTTTTGGAATGGAATGGAATGCTGTGAAAGGAATAGAATATTGTGGAAAGAATAGAGTGTTGGGAAAGGAATAGAGTGTTGGTAAAGGAATGGATGTTAAAGGAATGAAATGGAATTTTGTGAATTTAAATTGTATCTTATGGAATGGAAAGAAATAAATTGTTTGAAATGGACTGGAATGTTGTATAATCGAATGGAATGTTATGGTGTGAAGTGCAATGTTGATTAATAGAACCGAATTTTGAAGAATGGTCTGGAATGTTTGGTAAAAGAATGGGACTAAAGTGTTGGAATTGAGTCGAATGGTACGAAAAGGAATGAAATGTTTTGTAATGTATTGGTAAGTTATGGAATGGAATGGAAGGCTGTGGAATGCAATGGAAAGTTTAGGAATGGAATAAGATGTGTTGAATTGAATGGAATGTTATGGAATAGAATGCAATGCTGTGGAATGAAATGGAATGTTGTGGAAAACAATGGAAAGTTGTGGAAATGAATGGTGAAGGATTGGAATGGAAATTTGTGTATTTGCAAGGAATGTCTTGCAATAGTATGAATTAGAATGTTGTTTAATGGAATGGAATCTTATGGTGTGAGGTGGAATGTTGAGTAGAAGCGAATTTTGAAGAATGGATAGCAATGTTAGGTAATAGTCGGAATAACGTGTTGAAATGGAGTCAAATGTTATGCAATGAAATTCTATGTTGTGGAATGGAATGGAATGCTCTGGAATGGAATGGAATGTTGTGGAAAGGAATAGAATGTTCGGAAAGGATTGGAAGTTAAAGGAATTGAATGGAATTTGAGGATTGGAATGGAATGAAATAGAATGTTTGAAATGGGCTGGAATGTTGTATAATTGAATGGAAAGTAATGGTGTGATGTGCAATGTTGATTAATGGAACCGAATTTGAGGAATGGTCTGGAGTGTTTTGTAAAAGAATCGGAATAATGTGTTGGAGTGGAATCGAATGGAATGGAAAGGAATGGAATGGAATGTTATGGAATGGAGTAGAATGCTGTGGAATGCAATGGAATGTTGTGGATTTAAATGGAATCTTATGGAATGGAAAGAAATAGATTGTTTGAAATGGACTGGGTTGTTGTATAATCGAAACGAATGTTATGTTGTGAAGTGGAATGTTGATTAATAGAACAGAATTTTAATGAATGGAATGGGATGTTAGTTTACAGAATGGGAATAATGTGTTTGAAAGGAATCAAATATTACGGAATGGAAAGGAATGCTGTGGAATTGAATGGAATGTTACAGAATGGCATGAAACGCTGTGGAATGCAATGGAATGTTGTGGAAAGGAATAGAACGTTAAGGAGAGAAATGGAAGGATAAGGAATGTTATGGAATTTGTGGATTGTAATGGAATCTTATGAAGCAGAATGAAATAGAAGGAATTGGAAAGGAATGTTGTGTATTCGAATGGAATGTTATGCTATGAAGTGTAATGTTGATTTATAGACCCAATTTTAATGATTGTAATGGAATGTTATGCAACAGAACGGGAATGATGTGTTGGAATGGAATTGAATGTAATGGCATGGAATGGAATGTTGTGCAATTGAAAGGAATATTACAGAATGGAATGGAACTCTGTAGAATGCAATGGAATATTGTGTAAAGGAATACAACTTGGGGACTGTAATGGAAGGTTAAATAATGGTATGAAATTTTGTGGATTGGACTGGAACCTTATGAAACAGAATGAAAAAGAATGAATTGGAAAGGAATGTTGTGTAATTTAATGGAATGTTACTTTAAGAAGGGGAATGTTGATTAATAGAGCCGAATTTTAATGAATGGTATTGAATGATTCGGAAGAGAATGGGAATAATGTGTTGGAATGGAATCGAATGTTATGGAATGGAATGGAATGCTGTGAAATTGAATGGATTGTTACGAAATGGATTGGAATGATGTGGAATGCAAATTAAAGTAGAGGAAAGGAATGGAACGTTGGGGAAAGGAATGGAAGGTTAAGGAAGAGAATGGAGTTTAGTGGATTGGAATGGAATCCGATGCAATAGAACGAAATAAAATGTCTGTAATGGAATAGTGCTCAGTGTAATCCAATGGAATGTGATGATATGAAATGGAAAGTTAATTAATAGAACCAAATTATACTGAATCAGTGGAAAGTTATGTAATAGAACGGTTATAATGTGTGGAATGGAATCGAATGTTAAGGGATGGAATGGAATATAGTGGACTTGATTGGAATGCTGTGGAATGGAATGAAATGTGGAAAGAATAGAGTGTTGGGAAAGGAATGAAGTTAAAGGAATGCAATGGAATTTAGTGGATTTAAATGGAATCTTATGTAATGGAAAGAAATAGATTGTTTGAAATGGACTGGAATGTTGTATAATGGAACGGAATGTTATAGTATGAAGTGCAATGTTGATCAATATAACCGAATTTTGAAGAATGGTATGGAATATTTTGGAAAAGAATGGGAATAAAGGGTTGGAGGGGAATGATATGGAATGGAAAGGAATGGAATGTTTGTAACGGAATGGAAGGTTGTTGAATTGAATGGAATTTTACGGAATGGAATGGAATGCTGTGGAATGCAATGGAATGTTGTGGAAAGGAATGGAATGTTAGTGAAGGCAATCTAAGGTTAAGGAATGGAATGGAATTTTGTGGATTGAAATGGAATTTTATGCAATGAAAAGAAATAGAATGTTTGAAATGGAGTGGAATTTTGTATAATGGAATGGAATGTTATGGGATGAAGTGCAATGTTGATTAATAGAACCAAATTATGAAGAATGCAATGGAATGTTAGGTAATAATGAGAATAACGTGTTCAAATGGAGTCAAACGTTATGGAATGGAATGCTATGCTTTGGAATGGAATGGAATGCTTTGAAATGGAATAGAATGTTGTGGAAAGGAATAGAGTGTTTGGAAAGGAATGCTATTTAAAGGAAAGGAATGGAATTTTGTGGATTGGAATGGAATCTCATTGAAGGAATGAAATAAAATTTTTGAATTGGAATGGAATTTTGTGTAATTGAATGGAATTTTATGGTATGAAGTGCAATGTTGATTAATAGAACCGAATTATGAAGAATGTTATGGAATGTTTTGTACAAGAATGGGAATAATGTGTTGGAATGGAATCGAATAGAATGGAACGGAATGTAATGTTTTAGAATGGAATGGAATGTTGTGGAATGCAATAAAATGTTGTGGAAAGGAATAGAATGTTAGGGAAAGCAATGTTAGGTAAAGGAGTTTAGTGGAATGTTGTGTAATTGAATGGAATGTTATGCTATTAAGTGTAATGTTGAATTATTGAACGAATTTTAATGAATGGAGTGGAATGTTATGCAACAGAACGGGAATGATGTGTTGGAATGGAATCGAATGTAATGGAATGATATGGAATGTTTTGGAATGCAATGGAAAGACATGGAATGGTATGGAATGCAGTGGAAGGCAATGGAATGTGGCAGAAAGGTGTAGAATGTTGGGGAAAGGAATGAAATGTTAAGGAATGGAATGCAATTTTTTGGTATGGAATGGAATCTTATGCAACGGAATGAAATAGAATGTTTCCAATGGATTAGAAAGCTGATGAATGGTAAGGAATATTATGGTATGAAGGGGAAGGTTGATTATTAGAACGGAAATTTGAATAATGGAATGGAATGTTAGGTAATAATCGGAATAAAGTGTTCGAAAGGAGTAGAAGGTTATGGAATGGAGAGCTATCTTGTGCAATGGAAACGAATACTGTGGATTGGACTGCAATTTTGTGGAAATGACTAGAGTGTTGGAAAGGAATGGAAGTTAAAGGAATGAAATGGAATTTTTTGAATTGGAATGACATAGAATGTTTGAAATGGACTGGAATGTTGTATAATCGAATGGAATGTTATGATGTGAAGTGCAATGTTGATAAATAGAACCGAATTTTGAAGAATGTTACGGAATGCTTTGTAAAGATTTGGGAATAATATTTTTTAATGGAATCGAATGGAATGGAAAGGAATGGAATGTTTTGGAATGTAATGGTAATTTATGGAATGGAAGGGAATGCTATGGAATGCAATGGAATGTCTAGGAATGGAATAAGGTGTGTGAATTGAATGGAATGTTATGGAATGGAATGCAATGCTGTGGAATGAAATGGAATGTTGTGGAAAGCAATAGAAAGTTGTGGAAATGAACGGACTGTGAAGGAATGGAACGGAATTTTGTGCATTTGCATTTAATGTAATGTAGTAGTATGAATTAGAATGCTGTTTAACGGAATGGAATGTTATGGGGTGAGGTGGAATTTTGAAGAGAAGCGAATTTTGAAGAATGGGATGTAATGTTTGTAATAATCGGAATAACCTGTTAAAATGGAGTCAAATATTATGTAATGGAATGCTACGTTGTGGAATGGAATGGAATGCTGTGGAATGGAATGGAATGTTGTGGAAAGGAATGAAATATAGGGAAAGGATTGGAAGTAAAAGGAACGGAATGGAATTTTGAGGATTGGAATGGAATGAAATAGAATGTTTGAAATGGGGTGAAATGTTGTATAATCGAATGGAAAGTAGTGGTGTGAAGTGCAATGTTGATTAATAGAACCAAATATTGAAGAACGGTATTTAATGTTTTGTAGAAGAATGGGAATAATGTGTTGGAGTGGAATCAAATGGAATGGAAAGAAATGGAATGGAACATTACGGAATGAACGGAATGCTGCGGAATGCAATGGAATGTTGCAAAAGGAATTAGTATGTTAGTGAAAGCAATGGAAGGTTAAGGAATGGAATGGAATTTTGTGGATCGAAATGGAAACTTATGAAACACTATGAAATGGAATTAATTGGAAAGGAATGTTGAGTAATGGAATTTTATTTTATGCTCTGAAGTACAATGTTAATTAATAAAACCAAATTTAATGAATGGAATGGGAATAGTGTGTTGGAATGGAATAGAATGTTATGGAATGGAATGAATTGGAATGCTGAGGAGTGCAATGGAATGTTTCGGAATGGAATAGAATGTTCCCGAAAGGAATGAAAGGTTAAAGAATGGAATGGTATTTTGTGGTTTTGAGTGGTATCCTATGTAATAGAATGACATAGAATATTTGAAATGGAAAGGAATGTTGTGTAATCGAATGTAATGTAATGGGGTGAAGTAGAATGTTCATTAACAGAAAAGAATTTTAATGAATGGAATGGAATGTTAGGTAAGAGAACGAGAATAATGTTTTGGCATGGAATTGAATGTTATGAAATGGAATGGAATATTGTGGAATTGAATGGAATTTTTTGGAGAGGAATAGAATGCTGTGGAATGCAATGGAATTCTGTGGAAAGCAATAGAAAGCTGGGGAAGGAATGGAGCGTGAAGGAATTGAAAGGAATTTTGTGGTATGGAATGGAAAATCACGCAATGGAAGGAGATACAATGTCTGCAATTGAATGGGATGTTCTGTAATCAAATGGAATGTAATGGTATGAAGTGGAATGTTGATGAACAGAACCGAATTTTAAAGAATGAAATGGAATGTTAGGTAACAGAATGGGAATAATGGGTTTGAATGGAAACAATGTTATGCAATGGAATTGAATGTTGTAGAATTGCATGCAATATTAAAGAATGGAATGGAATGCTGTGGAATGCCATGGCATGTTGTGGAATGGAATATGAGGTTAAGGAATGGAATGGAATTTTGTGGTTTGGGATGGAATCCTTTGCAATAGAAGGAAATAGAATTGTTGAAATGGAATGGTGCTCTGTGTAATCAAATGGAATATTATGATATGAATTGGAATGTTAATAGAACCGAATTTTACTAAATCAATGGAGAGGTATGTAATAGTACCGCAATAATGTGTTTGAATGGAATTGAATGTTAAAGGAATGGAGTTGAATATTGTGGAATTGAATGGAATGCTTGGGAATGGAATGGAATGTTGGGGATGTAGTAGAATGTTGGGGAAATGAATGGAATGTTAAGGAATGATATGGAATTTGATGGTTTGAAATGGAACCTTATTCAATAGAATGAAAAGAGCATTTGAAATGGGATGGAACGTGGTGTAATCTAATGGCATGTTATGGGATGAAATGGAACGCAGAGTAATAGAACTTAATTTTAATTAATGTATGGAATGTTATGTTACATAATGGTAATAAGGTTTTGGAAATGAATCGAATGTTATGGAATGGAATGGAATGCTGTGGAATTGAATGGAATGTTCTGGAATGGAATGGAATTTGGTGGAATGCAATGGAATGTTGTGGGAAGGAGTAGAATGTTGGAGAAAGGAAAGGAAGTTTAAGGAATGGAACGGAATTTTGTGGACTGGAATGGAAACATGCAACATAATGAAATAGAATGTTTGAAATAGAATGGAATGCGGTGTAATCGAATAGGATGTTATGGTATGAAGTAGAAAGTACATTAACAGAATCGAATTTTAATGAATGGAATGGAATGTTATGTACAGAAAGGAAATAATGTGTTCGAATGCAATGGAAAGTTATGAAATGGAGTGCAATGTTGTGGAATTTAAAGGAATGTTATGGAATGATTGGATGCTGTAGAATGCAAAGGATTGTAGTGTAAAGGAATACAATGTTGGGAAAGGAAAGGACGTAAAAGGAATGGAATAGAATCTTGTGAATTGCAATGGAATCTTATATAATGGAATGAAATAGAATATATGAAATGGAGAATGTTTTATAATCGAATGCAATGTTATGGTATGAAGTACATGTTGATTAATATAGTGAATTTTAATGAATGGAATTGAATGTTTTGTAAAAGAATGGGAATAATGTGTTGAAATGTAATCGAATGGAATGGAAAGGAATTGGATCTTTTGGAATGGAATGGAATGTTTTGGAATTAAATGGATTGTTACAGAAAGGAATGGAAAGCTGTGGAATGCAATGGAATGTTGTGGAAAGGAATAGAATTTTAGGGAAAGCAATGTTAGGTTAAGGAATGGAATGGAATTTCGTGGATAGGAACCGAATCTTATGAAACAGAAGAAAATGTAATGAAGAGGAATGTTGTGTAGTCGAATGGAATGTTATGCAAACAATTGTAATGTTGAATAATAGGACCAAATTTTAATGAACGGAATGGAATGTTATGCAACAGAACGGGAATGATGTGTTGGAAAGGAATCGAATGGAATGGAATGGTATGGAATATTTTGGAATGCAATGGAAAATCATGGAATGGAATGGAATGCCTTGGAATGCAATAGAATGCTGCGGAAAGGAATAGAATGTTAGTGAAAGCAATGGAAGGTTAAGGAATTGAATGGAATTTTGTGGATTGAAATGGAATCTTACTAAACATAATGAAATAGAATGAATTGGAAAGGAATGTTGTGTAATCAAACGGAATGTTATGGGATAAAGATAAATGTTTATTAATAAAACAGTATTTTAATGAATGGAATGGGATGTTAGTTTACAGAACGTGAATAATGTGTTTGAAAGGAATCAAATATTACGGAATGGAAAGTAATGCAGTGGAATTGAACGGAATGTTTCGGAATGGAATACAATGCTATGGAATGCAATGGAATGTTGTGGAAAGGAATAGAACGTTAAGGAGAGGAATGGAAGGTTAATGAATGTTATGGAATTTTGTGGATTAGAAGGGAATCTTATGAAGCAGAATGATATAGAATGAATTGGAAAGGAACGGTGTGTAATCAAATGGAATGTTATGCTGTGAAGTGTAATGTTGATTAATAGACCCAGTCTTAATGATTGCAATGGAATGTTATGCAACAGAATGGGAATGATGTGTTGGAATGGAATTGAATGTAATGGCATGGAATGTAATGTTGTGGAATTCCATAGAATGTTGCTGAATGCAATGGAATGCAGTGGAAAGCAATGGAATGTTGAGGAAAGTTATAGCATGCTAGGGAAAGCAATGGAAGTTAAGGAATGGAATGTAATTTTGAGGATTGAAATGGAATCTTATGCAATGGAAAGAAATAGAATGTTTGAAATGGAGTGGAATGTTGTATAATGGAAAGGAATGTTATGGGATGAAGTGCAATGTTGATTAATAGAACCAAATTTTGAAGAATGCAATGATATGTTAGGTAATCAGAGTAACGTGTTCAAACGGAGTCAAACGTTATGGAATGTAATGCTATGTTGTGGAATGGAATGGAATGCTGTGGAATGGATTGGAATGTTGTGGAAAGGAATAGAATGTTGGGAAAGGAGTGGAAGTTAAAGGAATGGATTGGAATTTTATGCATTGAAATGCAATGAAATAAAATGTTATGTTTGAAATGGGATGGTAAGTTGTATAATCGAATGGAAAGTAATGGTGTGATGTGCAATGTTGATTAATAGAACCGAATTATGAAGAATGTTATGGAATGCTTTGTAAAATACTGGGAATAATGTGTTGGAGTGGATTCGAATGCAATGGAAGGAATGGAATGTTTTGGATTGGAACGGAATGTTGTTGAATTGAATAGAATGACAAGGAATAAAATGGAATGCTGTGGAATGTAATGGAATGTTGCAGAAGGGAATAGAAGTTTACTGTAAGCAATGGAAGGTTAAGGAATGGAATGGAATTTTGTGGATTGAAATGGAAACTTATGAAACAGAATGAAATAGAATGTTTGAAATAGAATGGAATGCGGTGTAATTGAATAGAATGTTATGGTATGAAGTAGAAAGCAGTTTAACAGAATCGAATTTTAATGAACGAATGGAATATTATGTAACAGAAAGGGAATAGTGTGTTCAAATGCAGTGAAATGTTATGGAATGGAGTGCAATGTTGTGGAATTTAAAGGAATGTCATAGAATGGAATGGAATGCTGTAAAATGCAATGGAATGTTATGGAAAGGAATAGAATGTTAGGGAAAGCAATATTAGGTTAAGGAATGGAATGGAATTTTGTGGATATGAAACAGAAGGAAATATAATGAATTGAAAGGAATGTTGTGTATTCCAATGGAACGTTATGCTATCAAGTGTAATGTTGAATAATAGGACCAAGTTTTAATGAATGAAGTGGAATGTTATGCAACAGAATGGGAATGATGGGTTGGAATGGAATCAAATGTGAAGGAAAGGTATGGAAAGTTTTGGAATGCAATGGAAAGATATGGAATGGAATGGAATGCAGTGGAAGGCAATGGAATGTGGCAGAAAGGTGTAGAATGTTGGGCAAAGGAATGGAAGGTTAAGGAAGAGAATGGAATTTTGTGGATTGGAATGGAATCCGATGCAATAAAACAAAATAAAATGTCTGAAATGGAATAGTGTTCTGTGTAATCGAATGGAATGTTATGATATGAAATGGAAAGGTAATTAATAGAACCAAATTTTACTGAATCAATGGAATGTTATGTAATAGAACGGGTTTATAGTGTGGAATTGAATCGAATGTTAAGTATAGGAATGGAATATTGTGGGCTTGAATGGAATGATGTGGAATGGACTGAAATGTGGAAAGAATTTTGTGTTGGCAAAGTAGTGGAAGTTAAAGGAATGCAACGGAATTTTGTGGATTTAAATGGAAACTTATGAAATGGAAAGAAATAGATTGTTTGAAATGACTGGAATGTTGTATAATGGAATGGAATGTTATGGTATGAAGTGCAATGGTGATAAATAAAACCAAATTTTGAAGAATGGTATGGAATGCTTTGTACAACAATGGGAATAAAGGGTTGGAGTGGAATCGAAAGGAATGTTTTGGAATGTAATGGAATGTTGTGGAATTGAATGGAATGTTACCAAATGGAATGCAATGCTGTGGAATGAAATGGAATGTTGTGGAAAGCAATAGAATGTTGTGGAAATGAATGGAGTGTGAAGTAATGGATTGGAATTTTGTGGATTTGCATGGAATGTCATGCAATATTATGAATTAGAATGTTGTTTAATATAATGGAATGTTATGGTGTGAGAAGGAATGTTGAAGAGAAGCGAATTTTGAAGAATGGATTGTAATGTTACGTAATAATCCCAATAACTTGTTCAAATGGAGTCAAATGTTCTGTAATGGAATGCTATGTTGTGTAATGGAATGGAGTGCTTTGGAATGGAATGGAATGTTGTGGAAAGGAATAGAATGTTGGGAAAGGATTGGAAGTTTAAGGAATGGAATGCAATTTTGCGGATTGGAATGGAATTAAATAGAATGTTTGAAATTGGCTGGAATGTTGTATATTCGAATGGAAAGCAATGGTGTGAAGTTCAATGATGTTTAATAGAACCGAATTTTGAAGAATGGTATTTAATGTTTTGTAAAAGAATGGGAAAAATGTGTTGGAGTGGAATCGAATTGAACGGAAAGGAACGGAATGTTTTGGAAAGGAATGGACTGTTACGGAATTGAATGGAATGCTCTGGAATGCAAAGGAATGTTGCGGAAGGGAATAGAATGTTAGTGAAAGCAATGGAAGGTTAAGGAATGGAATGGAATTTTGTGGATTGAAATGCAAACTTTGAAACAGAATGAAATAGAATGAATTGGAAAGGAATGTTGTGTAATCGAAAGGAATTTTATACTATGAAGTGCAATGTTGATTAATAAAACCAAATTTAATGAATGGAATGGAATGTTATACAGCAGAATGGGAATAGTGTCTTGGAATGGAATAGAATGTTGTGGAATGGAATGCAATGGAATGCTGTGGAATGCAATGGAATGTTCGGAACTTAATAGAATGTTGACGAAAGGAAAGAAAGGTTAAGGAATGGAATGGGATTTTGTGGTTTCGAATGGAATCCTATGTAATAGAATGAAATAGAAAGTTTGAAATGGAAAAGAATGTTGTGTAATCGAAGGTAATGTAATGGGATGAAGTAGAATGTTGATTAACAGAAAAGAGTTTTAATGAATTTAGTGGAATGGTAGGTAAGAGAAAGAGAATAATGTGCTGGCCTGGAAATGAATGTTATGGAATGGAATGGAATGTTTCAGAAAGGAATGGAATGCTGTGGAATGCAAAGGAATGTTGTGGAAAGCAATATATAGTTGGGGAAGGATTGGCGAGGGTAAAGGAATGGAAAGGAATTTTGTGAATTGGAATTTAAAAATTATGGAATGGAAGGAGATACAATGTGTGTAATTGAATGGGATGTTCTGTAATCAAATGGAATGTAATGGTATGAAGTGGAATGTGGATTAACAGAACGGAAATTCAACAAATGGAATGGAATGTTAGGTAACAGAATGTGAATATTGTGTTTGAATAGAAACAATGTTATGCAATGGAATTCAATGTTGTGGAATTGCATGCAACTTTAAAGAATGGAATGGAATGCTGTGGAATGCCATGGAATGTTGTGAAAAGGATTAGAAAGTTGAAGAAAGGAATGGGAGGTTAGGGAATGGAATGGAATTTTGTGGATTGGAATGGAATTCTATGCAATAGAACGAAATAGAACGGTTGAAATGGAATGTTGTTTGTGTAATTGAATGGAATATTATGATATGAATTGGAATGTTAATAGAACCGAATTTTACTGAGTCAATGGAGAGGTATGTAATAGTACAGAAATAATGTGTTGGAAAGGAATTGAATGTTAAGCAATGGAATTGAATATTGTGGAATTGAATGGAATGCTTTGGAATGGAATGGAAAGTTTGGGAAATGAATAAAATGTTTTGGAAATGAATGGAATGTTAAGGAATGAAATGGAATTTTGTGGTTTGGAATGGAATCTTATTCAATAGAATGAAATAGAGCGTTTGAAATGGGATGGAATGTGGAGTAATCGAATGGAATGTTATGGGATGAGGTGGAACGAAATGTAGTAGAACTGAATTTTAATTAATGTATGGAGTATTATGTAACAGAATGGGAATAAAGTTTTGGAAATGAATCGAATGTTCTGGAATGGAATGCAATTTTGTGGAATGAAATGGAATGTTGTGGGAAGGCGTAGAATGTTGGAGAAAGGAAAGGAAGGTTAAGGAAAGAAATTTAATTTTGTGGATTTTAGGAGAAACTTATTCAACATAATGAAATAGAATGTTTGAAATGGAATGGAATGTGGTGTAATCGAATAGAATGTTATGGTATGAAGTTGAAAGTACATTAACAGAACAGAATTTTAAGGAATGGAATGGAATGCTATGTAACACAAAGGGAATAATGTGTTCGAATACAATGGAATGTTATGGAATGGAGTGCAATGTTGTGGAATTGAAAGGAATGTTATGGAATGGAAAGGATGCTCTGGAATGCAATGGATGATATTGTAAAGGAATAGAATGTTGGGAAAGGAATGGACATAAAACAATGGAATAGAATATTGTGAATTGCATTGGAATCTTAAGGAATGGAATGAAATAGAACATATAAATGGAGAATTTTATAATCGAATGCAATGTTATGGTATGAAGTGCAACATTGATTAATATACTGAGTTTTAATGAATGGTATGGAATGTTTTGTAAAAGAATAGGAATAACGTGTTGAAATATAATTGAATGGAATGGAAAGGAATGGAATGTTTTGAAATGTAATGGAATGATGTGAAATTAAATGGAATCTTACAGAACGGAATGGAATGCTGTGGAATGCAATGGAACGTTGTTTAAAGAAACAGAATGTTAGTGAAAGTAATGTTAGGTTAAGGAATGGAATGGAATTTTGTGGATAGGAATGGAATCTTATGAAACAGAAGGAAATATAATGAATTGAGAAGGAATGTTGTGCAGTCGAAGGAATGTTACGCTATCAAGTGTAATGTTGAATAATAGAACAAATTTTAATGAATGGAATGGAATTTTATGCAAGAGAACGGGAATGATGTGGTGGCATTGAATCGAATGTAATGGAATGGTATGGAATGTTTTGGAATGCAATGGAAAGTCATGAAATTGAATGGAATGCAGTGGAAGGCAATGGAATGTGGCAGAAAGGTGTAGAATGTTGGGGATAGGAATGAAATGTTAAGGAATGGAATAAAAATTTGGTATTATGGAATGGAATCTTAGGCAATGGAATGAAATAGAATGTTTTCAATGGAATAGAATGCTTATGAACAGTAATTAATGTTATGGTATGAAGTGGAATGTTGATTAATTCAACCGAATTTTGAAGAATGGAATGGAATGTCAGGTAATAATCGGAATAACATGTTCGAAAGTGGTACAATGTTATGGAATGGAGTGCTATCTTGTTGAATGAAAAGGAATGCTTTGGATTGGAATGGAATGTTGTGGGAAAGAATAGTCTGTTGGGAAAGAATGGAAGTTAAAGGAATGGAATGGAATTTTGTGAATTGGAATGTCATAGAATGTTTGAAATGGACCGGAATGTTGTATAATCGAATTGAATGTTATGGTGTGAAGTGCAATGTTGATTAATAGAACCGAATTTTGAAGAATGTTATGGAATGTTAGGTAAAAGAATGGAATAATACGTTGGAATGGAATCGAACGGAACAGAAAGGAATGGACTGTTTCCGAATGTAATGGTAATTTATGGAATGGAAAGCCATGCTGTGGAATGTTTAGGAATGGAATAAGATGTGTGGAATTGAATGGAATGTTACGGAATGGAATGCAATGCAGTGGAATGAAAAGGAATACTGTGGAAAGCAATGGAAAATTGTGGAAATGAATGGAGTGTGAAAGAATGGAATGGAATTTTGTGGATTGGCATGGAATGTCATGCAATAGTATGAATTAGAATGTTGTATGATGGAATGGAATGTTATGGTGTGAGGTGGAATGTTGAATAGAAGCGAATTTTGAAGAATGGAATGTTATGCTGGGTAAAGTCTGAATAACGTGTTCATATGGAGTCAAATTTTATGGAATGGAATGCGATGTTGTGGAATGGAATGGAATGTTGTGGAAAGAAATAGAATGTTGGAAACGGGTAGGAAGTTAACGGAAACGAATCTAATTTTGACCTTTGGAATGGAATTAAATGAAAAGTTTGAAATGTGATGAAATGTTGTATAATCGAATGGAAAGTAATGGTGTGAAGTACAATGATGATTAATTGAACCGAATTTTGAAGAATGTATTGGAATGTTTTGTAAAAGAATGGGAATAATGTGTTAGAGTGGAATCGAATGGAATGTTTTGGAATGGAATGGGATGTTACCGAATGGAATGCAATGCTGTGGAATGCAATGGAATGTTGCGGAAGGCAATAGAATGTTAGTGAAAGCAATGTTAGGTTAAGGAATGGAAGGGAATTTTGTGGATTGAAATGGAATCTTATGAAACAGAATGAAATAGAATGAATTGGAAAGGAATGTGCTGTAATCGATTGGAATTTTATTGTATAAAGAGGAATGTTAATTAATAGAATAGAATTTTAATGAATGGAATTGGATGTTAGATTACAGAATGGATAAAATGTGTTTGAAAGGAATCAAATGTTACGGAATGGAAAGAATGCTGTGGAATTGAATGGAATGTGGCGGAATGGAATGGAATGCAGTGAAATGCAATGGAATGTTGTGGAAAAGAATAGAATGTTCTTGAAAGCAATGGAAGGATAAGGAATGGAATGGAATTTTGTGGATTGAAATGGAATCTTATGCAATGAAAGAAATTGAATGTTTGAAATTTAGGGGAATGTTGTATAATGGAATGGAATGTTATGGGATGAAGTGCAATGTTGATGAATAGAACCAAATTTTGAAGAATGCAATGGAATGTTAGGTAATAATCAGAATAATGTCTTCAAATGGAGTCAAACATTATGGAATGGAATGCTATGTTTTGGAATGGAAAGGAATGCTGTGGATTAAAATGGAATACTGTGGAAAAGAATAGAGTGTTGGGAAAAGAATGGAAGTTAAAGCAATGGAATGGAATTTTGTGGATTGGAATTAAATAGAATGTATGAAATGGACTGGAATGTTCTATAATCGAATGGAATGTTATGGTGTGAAGGCAATGTTGATTAATAGAACCGAATTTTGAAGAATGTTGTGGAATGTTTTGCAAAAGAATGGGAAAAATGTGTTGGAATGGAATCGAAAAAAATGGAAAGAAATGGAATATTTCGGAATGGAACGGTATATTATGGAATGATATGGAATACTGTGGAATGCAATGGAATGTTTAGAAATGGAATAGGATGTTATGGAATTGAAAGGAATGTTATGGAATGAAATGCAATGCTGTAAAATGAAATCGAATGTTGTGGAATTTTTTGGACTGGAATAGAATGCTATGCAATAGAATGAAATAGAATGTTTAAGTAGAATGGAATGTTGTGAAATGGAATTGAACACTATGGTATGAAGTGGAATGTTAATTTATGGAACCAAATTTTGAAGAATTGGATGGAATGTTAGGTAACAGAAAGGGAATAAAGTTTTAGAATGGAATTGAATGTCATGGAATGAAAAGGAATGTTGTGGAATTGAATGGAAAGGAATCGAATGATTTGGAATGCAATCGAATGCAGTGGAAAGGAATTGAATGTTAGGGAATGCAACGGGAGGTTAAGAAATGGAACGTAATTTTTTGATTGGAATGGACTCTTATGGAATGGAACGAAATAGAATGTTTTCAATAGAATCGAATGTGGATGAATGGGAAGGAATGATATGGTATGAAGTGGAGTGTTGATTAATAGATCCGAATTTTGAAGAATGGAATGGAATGTTAGGTAATAATCGGAATAATGTGTTCGAATGTAGTACAATGTTATGGAATGGAGTGCTACCTTTTGAAATAGAAAGGAATGCTGTGGATTGGAATGGAATGTTGTGGAAAAGAATAGAGTGTTGGGAATAGAATGGAAGTTAAAATAATGAAATGGAATTTTGTGGATTGGAATGATATAGAATGTTTGAAATGGAATGGAATGTTGTGTAATCGAATGACATGTTATGGTGTGAAGTTCAATGTTCATTAATAGAACCGAATTTTGAGGAATGTTATGGAATGTATTGTTAAAGAATGGGAATATTCTGTTGGAATGGAATCGAATGGGACTGAAAGGAATGGAATGTTTTGGAATATAATGGTAAGTTGTGGAATGGAATGGATGCGGTGGAATGCAATGGAAGGTTTAGGAATAGAATAAGATGTGTGGAATTGAATGGAATGTTATGGAATGGAGTGCAATGTTGTGGAATTAAAGGAATGATATGGAATGGAATGGATGCTGTGGAATGCAATGGTTTGTAGAGTAAAGGAATGGAATGTTGAGAAAGGAATGGACATAAAAGGAATGGAATAGAATCTTCTCAATTGAAATGGAATCTTATGGAATAGGGTGAAATATAATATATGAAATGGTGAATGTTTTATAAACGAATGCAATGTTATTCTATGAAGTGCAATCTTGATTAATATACTGAATTTTTATGAACGGTATGGAATGTTTTGTAAGAGAATGTGAATAATGGGTTGAAATGGAATCGAATGGAATGGAAAAGAATGGAATGTTTTGGAAAGCTATGGAATGTTGTGGAATTAAATGGAATGTTACAGAACGGAATGGAATGCTGTGGAATGCCATGGAATGTTGTGGAAAGGAATAGAATGTTAAGGAATGCAATGTTAGGTTAAGGAACGGAATGGAATTTGTGGACAGGAATGGAATCTTATGAAACAGAAGGAAATATAATGAATTGAAAAGGAATGTTCTGTAGTTGAGTGGAATGTTATGCTATCAAGTGTAATGTTGAATAATAGGACCAATTTTAATGAATGGAAAGGAATGTTAGGCAACAGAACGGGAATGATGTGCTGGAATGGAATCGAATGTAATGGAATGGTATGGAATGCACTGGAATGCAATGGAAAGACAGGGAATGGAATGGAATGCAGTGGAAGGCAATGGAATGTGGCAGAAAAGTGTACAATGTTGCGGAAAGGAATGAAATGTCATGGCATGGAATGGAATTATGTGGTATGGAATGGAATAGATTGTTTTCAATGGAATGGAATGTTGATGAATGGTCAGGAATGTTATGGTATGAAGTGGAATGTTGATCAATAGAACCGAATTTGAAGAATGGAATGGAATGTTAAGTAATAACCGGAATAACGTGTTCGAATGGAGTAGAATGCTATGAAATGGAGTGCTAACTTGTGGAATGGAAAGTAAAGCTGTGGATTGGAAAGGAATGTTGTGGAAAAGAATAGAGTGTTGGGAAAGGAATGGATGTTAAATGAATGAAATGGAATTTTGTCGATGGGAATTACATGGAATGTTTGAAATGGACTGGAATGTTGTATAACTGAATGGAAATTAATGGTGTGAAGTGCAATGCAGATTAATAGAACCGAATTTTGAAGAATGTTATGGAATGTTTTGTAAAAAATGGGAATAATGGGTCGGAATGGAATCACATGGAACGGAAAGGAATGCAATGTTTGGAATGTAATGGTAAGTTACGGAACGGAATGGAATGTTGTGGAATGAAATGGAATGTTTAGGAATCTAAAAAGATGTGTGGAATTGAATGGAATATTATGGAATGGAATGCAATCCTGTGGAATAAAATGTAATGTTGTGGAAAACAATAGAAAGGTGTGGAAATGAACGGAGTGTGAAGGAACGGAATGGAATTTTGTGGATTTGCTTGGAAAGCCATGCAATTGTATGAATAAGAATGTTGTTTAATGTAATGGATTGTTATGGTGTGATGTGGAATGTTGAATAGAAGAGAATTTTGAAGAATGGATTGCAATCTTAGGTAATAATCGGAATAACGTGTTCAAATGGATACAAATGTTATGTAATGGAACGCTATGTTGTGCAGTGGAATGGAATGATGTGAAACGGAATGGAATGTTGTGGAAAGAATAGAATGTTTGGATAGGATTGGAAGTTAAGGGAATGGAATTTTAAGGATTGGAATGAAATGAAACAGAATGTTTGAAATGGGCTGGAATGTTGTATAATTGAATGGAAAGTAATGGTGTGAATTGCAATGTTGATTAATAGAACCGAATTTGGAGGAATGGTATGAAACGTTTTGTAAAAGAATCAGAATAATGTGTTGGAGTGGAATCGAAAGGAATAGAAAGGAATGGAATGTTCTGGAATGGAATGGAATATGGTGGAATAAAATGGAATGTTGTGGGAAGGAGTAGAATGTTGGATAAAGAAAGGAAGTTTAAGGAAAGGAATGGAATTTTGTGGATTGGAATGGAAACTTACGCAACATATTGAAATAGAATGTTTGAAATGGAATGGAATGTGGGGTAATAGAAAAGAATGTTGTGGTATGAAGTTGAAAGTACATTAACAGAATCGAATTTCAATGAATGGAATGGAATGTTATCTAACACAAAGGGAATAATGTGTTCGAATGCAGTGGAATGTTATGGAATGGAAAGCAATGTTGTGTAATTTAAAGGAATGTTAGGGAATGGAATGGATGCTGTGGAATGCAATGGATTGTAGTGTAAAGGAATAGAATGTTGGGAAAGGAATGGACGTAAAAGGAATGAAATAGAATCTTGTGAATTGCAATGGAATCTTATGGAATAGAATGAAATAGAATATATGAAATTGAGAATGTTTTATAATCAAATGCAATGTTATGGTATGAAGTCCAATGTTGATTAATATACTGAATTTTAATGTATGGTATGGAATGTTTTGTAAAAGAATGGGAATAATGTTTTGAAATGGAATCGAATGGAATGGAAAGGAATGGAATGTTTTGGAATGGAATGCAATGTTGTGTAATTAAATGGAATGTTACAGAATTGAATGGAATGCTGCGGATTGCAACGGAATGTTGTGGAAAGGAATAGAATGTTAGGGAAAGCAATGTTAGGTTAGGGAATACAGTTGAATTTTGTGGATAGGAATGGAATCTTACAAAACAGAAGGAAGTATAATGAATTGGAAAGGAATGTTGTGTAGTCGAATGGAATGTTGTGCTACCAAGTGTAATGTTGAATAATATGACCAAATTTTAATGAATGGAGTGGAATGTTATGCAACAGAACGGGAATGAAGTGTTCGAATGGGGTCGAATGGAATGGAATGAAGTGATATCTTGTGGATTGGAAAGGAATGTTGTGGATTGGAATGGAATGTTGTGGAAAAGAAAAGAGTGTTGGGAAAAGAATGGAAGTTAAAAGAATGAAATGGAATTCTGTGGTATGGAATGACATTGAATATTTGAAATGGACTGGATGCTGTATAATCGTATGGAATGTTGTGGTGTGAAATACAGTGTTGATTAATAGAACCGAATTTGGAGAATGTTATGGAATTTTTTGTAAAAGAATGGAAATAATGTGTTGGAATGGAATCGAATGGAACCGAAAGGAATGGAATGCTTTGGAATGCAATGGAAAGTTTAGGAATCGAATAAAATGTGTGGAAGTGAATGGAATATTATGGAATGGAATGCAATCCTGTGGAAAGGAATGCAATACTGTGGAATGAAATGGAATGCTGTGGAAAGCAATAGAAAGGTGTGGAAATGAATGGAGTGTGAAGGAATGGATTGGAATTTTGTGGATTTGCATGGAATGTCATGCAATAGTATGAATTAGAATGTTGTTCCATGGAATGGAAAGGTATGGTGTGAGGTGGAATGTTGAATAGAAGGGAATTTTGAAGTATGGAATGCAATATTTGGTAATAATCATGTTCAAATGGAGTCAAATGTTATGTAATGGAATGCTATGTTGTGCAAAGGAAAGGAATGATGTGGAACAGAAAGGAATGTTGTGGAAAGGAATAGAATTTTGGGAAAGGATTGGAAGTTAAGGAATGGAATGGAATTTTGAGGAGTGGAATGAAATGAAATAGAATGTTTGAAATGGGCTAGAATGTTGTATAATCGAATGGAAAGTAATGGTGTGAAGTGCAATGTTGATTAATAGAACCGAATTTTGAGGAATGGTATGGAACGTTTTGTAAAAGAATGGGAATAATGTTTTGGAGTGAAATCGAATGGAATGGAAAGGAAAGGAATGTTTTGGAATGGAATGGAACGTTACAGAATGGAACGGAGTGCTGTGGAATGCAATGGAATGTTGCAGAAAGGAATAGAATGTTAGGGAAAGCAATGGAAGGTTAAGGAATGGAATGGAATTTTGTGGATTGATATGGAAACTTATGAAACAGAATGAAATAGAATCAATTGGAAAGGAATGTTGTGTAATTGAATGGGATTTTATGCTATGAAGTGCAATGTTGATTAATAGAAACAAATTTAATGAATGGAAGATAATGTTATACAACAGAAAGGGAATAATGTGTTGAAATGGAACAGAATGTTATGGAATGGAATGCAATGGAATGTTTCGGAATGGAATACAATGTTGCCAAAAGGAATGAAAGGTTAAGGAATATAATGGAATTTTGTGGTTTCAAATGGAATCCTATGAAATAGAATGAAATAGAATGTTTGACAATGAAAGGAATGTTGTGTGATCGAATGAAATGTAGTGGGATGAAGTATAATGTTGATTAACAGAAAAGAATTTTAAAGAATGTAATGGAATATTAGGAAAGAGAACAAGAATAATGTGTTGGTATGGAATTGAATCTTATGGAATGTAATGGAATGTTGTGGAATTGAATGGTATGTTGTGGAAAGCATTAGAAAGTTGGGGAAGGATTAGAAGGTGAAGGAACGGAAAGCAATTTTGTGGATTCGAATGGAAAATTATGCAATGGAAGGAGTTAAAATGTGTGCAATGTATGGGATGTTCTGTAATCAAATGGAATGTGATGGTATGAAGTGCAATGTTTATTAACAGAACCGAATTTCAAAGAATGGAATGGAATGTTAGATAACAGAATGGGAATAATGTGTTTGAATGGAAACAATTTTATGCCATTCAAATGAATGTTGTCGAACTGTATGCAGCGTTAAGGAATGGAATGGAATGCTGTGGAATGCCATGGCATGATGAGGAAAGGAATAGAACCCTGGGGAAAGGAATGGGAGGTTAAGGAATGTAATGGAATTTTGTGGATTGGAATGGAATCCTATGCAATAGAACGAAATAGAATATTTGAAAAGGAATGGTGTTCTGTGTAATCGAATGGAATATTATGATAAGAATTGGAATGTTAATAGAACCGAATTTTACTGAATCAATGGAGAGATATGTAATAGTACAGGAATAATGTGTTGGAATGGAATTGAATGTGAAGTTATGGAATTGAGTATTGTGGAATTGAATGGAATGCTTTGGAATGGAATGGAATGTTGGGGACAGGAATAGAATGTTGGGGAAATGAATCGAATGTTAAGGAATGAAATGGAATTTTGTGGTTTGCATTGGAATCTTATTCAATAGAATGAAATAGAGCATCTGAAATGGGATGGATGTAGTGTACTCGAATAGAATGTTATGGGATGAGGTGGAACGCAGAGTAATAGAACTGAATTTCAATTAATGTATGGAATACTTTGTAACAGAATGGAATAAGGTTTTGGAAATGAGTCGAATGTTATGGAATGGAATGGAATGTTGTGGAATTGAATGGAATGTTCCGGAATGGAATGGAATTTCGTGGAATGCATTGGAATGTTGTGGGAATTAGTAGAATGTTGGAGAAAGGAAGGGAAGGTTAAGGAAAGGAATGGAATTTTGTGGATTGGAATGGAAACTTATGCAACATATTGAAATAGAATGTTTGAAATGGAATGGAATGTGGTGTAACCGAATATAATGTTATGGTATGAAGTTGAAAGTACATTAACAGAACCGAATTTTAATGAATGGAATGGAATGTTATGTAACACAAAGGGAATAATGTGTTCGAATGCAATGGAATGTTATGGAATGGAGAGCAATGTTGTGGAATTTAAAGGAATGTTATGGAATGGAATGGATTCTGTGGAATGCAATGGATTGTAGTGTAAAGGAAGAATGTTGATAAAGGAATGGTTGTAAAAGGAATGGAATAGAATCTTGTGAATTGCAATGAAATGTTATGGAATGGAATGAAATAGAACATATGAAATTGAGAATGTTTTATAATCGAATGCAGTGTTATGGTATGAAGTGCAACGTTGATTAATTTATTGAATTTTAATGAATGGTATGGAATATTTCGTAAAAGAATGGGAACAAATTTTTGAAAAAGAATCGAATTGAATGGAAAGGAATGGAATGTTTTGGAATAGAATGGAATGTTGTGGAATTAAATGGAATGTTACAGAATGGAATGGAATGCTGCGGATTGCAATGGAATGGTGTGGAAAGGAATAGAATGTTAGGGATAGCAATGTTAGGTTAAGGAATACAATGGAATTTTGTGGATACGATGGAATCTTATGAAACAGAAGGAAATATAATGAATTGAAAAGGAGTGTTGTGTAGTCGAATGGAATGTTATGATATCAAGTGTAATGTTCAATAATAGGACCAAATTTTAATGAATGGAATGGAATGTAGTGCAACAGAATGGGAATGATGTGATCGAATGTAGTCAAATGTAATGGAATGGTATGGAATGTTTTGGAATCCAATGGAAAGTCATGGAATGATATGGAATGCAGTGGAAGGCAATGGAATGTGGCAGAAAAGTGTAGAATGTTGCAGAAAGGAATGAAATGTCAAGGAGTGGAATGGAATTTTGTGGAACTGAATGGTATGCTGTGGAAAGCAATAGAAAGTTGGGGAAGGAATAGAGGGTGAAGGAATGGAAAGGAATTTTGTGGATTGGAATGAAAAATTATGCAATGGAAGGAGTTAAAATGTGTGCAATGAATGCGATGTTCTGTAATCAAATGGAATGTGATGGTATGAAATGGAATGTTTATTAACAGAAACGAATTTCAAGGAATGGAATGGAAGGTTAGGTAACAGAATGGGAATAATGTATTTGAATGGAAACAATGTTATACCATGCAAATGAATGTTGTCATATTGCATGCAGCATTAAGGAATGGAATGGAATGCTGTCAAATGCCATGGCATGTTGTGGAAAGGAATAGAACGCTGGGGAAAGGAATGGGAGGTTAAGGAATGGAATGGAATTTTGTGGTTTGGAATGGAATCCTATGCAATAGAATGAAAAGAAATGGTTGAAAAGGAATGGTGTTCTGTGTAATCGAATGGAATATTATGATAAGAATTGGAATGTTAATAGAACCGAATTTTACTGAATCAATGGAGAGGTATGTAATAGTACAGGAACAATGTGTTGGAATGGAATTGAATGTTAAGTTATGGAATTGAATATTCTGAAATTGAATGGAATGCTTTGGAATGGAATGGAATGTTGGGGACAGGAATGGAATGTTGGGGAAATGAATCGAATGTTAAGGAATGAAATGGAATTTTGTGGTTTGCATTGGAATCTTATTCAATAGAATGAAATAGAGCATTTGAAATGGGATGGATGTACTGTACTCGAATAGAATGTTATGGGATGAGGTGGAACGCAGAGTAATAGAACTGAATTTCAATTAATGTATGGAATGCTTTGTAACAGAATGGGAATAAGGTTTTGGAAATGAGTCGAATGTTATGGAATGCAATGGAATTTCGTGGAATGCAATGGAATGTTGTGGGAAGGAGAAGAATGTTGGAGAAAGGAAGGGAAGGTTTAGGAATGGAATGGAATTTTGTGGATTGGAATGGAAACTTTTGCAACATATTGAAATAGAATGTTTGAAATGGAATGGAATGTGGTGTAACCGAATATAATGTTAAGGTATGAAGTTGAAAGTACATTAACAGAACCGAATGTTAATGAATGGAATGGAATGTTATGTAACACAAAGGGAATAATGTGTTCGAATGCAATGGAATGTTATGGAATGGAGAGCAATGTTTTGGAATTTAAAGGAATGTTATGGAATGGAATGGATGCTGTGGAATGCAATGGATTGTAGTGTAAAGGAAGAATGTTGGGAAAGGAATGGATGTAAATGGAATGGAATAGAATCTTGTGAATTGCAATGGACTCTTATGGAATGGAATGAAATAGAATATATGAAATTGAGAATGTTTTATAATCGAATGCAATGTTATGGTATGAAGTGCAATGTTGATTAATTTACTGAATTTTAATGAATGGTATGGAATATTTCGTAAAAGAATGGGAATAAAGTGTTGAAATAGAATCGAATTGAATGGAAAGGAATGGAATGTTTTGGAATGGAATAGAATGTTGTGGAAATAAATGGAATGTCACAGAATGGAATGGAATGCTGTGGATTGCAATGGAATGGTGTGGAAAGGAATAGAATGTTAGGGATAGCAAAGTTAGGTTAAGGAATACAACGGAATTTTTGGATAGGAATGGAATCTTATGAAACAGAAGGAAATATAATGAATTGAAAAGGAGTGTTGTGTAGTCGAATGGAATGTTATGCTATCAAGTGTAAAGTTCAATAATAGGAAAAAAATTTTAATGAATGGAATGGAATGTAGTGCAACAGAATGGGAATGATGTGTTCGAATGTAGTCGAATGTAATGGAATGGTATGGAATGTTTTGGAATGCAATGGAAAGTCATGGAATGGAATGGAATGCAGTGGAAGGCAATGGAATGTGGCAGAAAAGTGTAGAATGTTGCAAAAAGGAATGAAATATCAAGGAATGGAATGGAATTTTTTGGTATGGAATGGAATATTATTCAGTGGAATGAAATAGAATATATTCAATGGAATGGAATGTTGATGAATAGTAAGGAATGTTATGGTATGAAGTGGCATGTTGATTATTAGAACCGAATTTTGAAGAATGGAAGGGAATGTTAAGTAATAATCGGAATAACGTGTTCGAAAGGAGTAGAATGTTATGGAATGGAGTGCTATCTTGTGGATTGGAAAGGAATGCTGTGGCTTGGAATGGAATGCTGTGGAAAAGAATAGAGTGTTGGGAAAGGAATGGAAGTTAAAGGAATGAAATGGAATTTTGTTGATTGGAGTGACAGAGAATGTTTGAAATGGACTGGAATGTTTTATAATCGAATGGAATGTTATGTTATGAAGTGCAATGTTGATTAATAGAACCGAATTTTGAAGAATGGTATGCAATGTTTTGTAAAAGAAAGGGAATAATGTGCTGGAATGGAATTGAATGGAAAGGAAAGGAATGGAATATTATGGAATGTAATGGTAAGTTATGGAATGGAATGAAATGCTGTGGAATGAAATGGAAAGTTTAGGAATCGAATTAGATGTGTGGAAATGAATGGAATATTATGGAATGAAATGCAATTGTGTGGAATGAAATGGAATGTTGTGGAAAGCAATAGAAAGGTGTGGAAATGAATGTACTGTGAAGGAATGGAATGGAATTTTGTTTGATTTGCATGGAATGTCATGCAATAGTATGAATTAGAATGTTGTTTAATGGAATGGAATGTTATGGTGTGAGGTGGAATGTTGAATAGAAGAGAATGTTGAAGAATGGAATGTAATGTTAGGTAATAATCGGAATAACGTGTTCAAATGGAGTCAAATGTTTTGTAATGGAATGCTATGCTGTGGAATGGAATGGAGTGCTGTGAAATGATATGGAATTTTGTGGAAAGGAATAGAATTTTGGGAACGGATTGGAAATTAAAGGAATGGAATGGAATTTTGAGGCTTGGAATGGAATGAAATAGAATATTTGAAATGGGCTGGAATGTTGTATAATCGAATGGAAAGTAATGGAGTGAAGTGCAATGTTGATTAATAGAACAGAATTTTGAAGAATGGTATGGAACGTTTCGTAAAAGAATGGGAATATTGTGTTGGATTGGAATCGAATGGACTAGAAAGGAATGGAATGGAATGTTACGGAATGGAAAGGAGTGCTGTGGAATGCAATGGAATGTTGCGGAACTGAATAGAATGTAAGTGAAAGCAACGGAAGGCTAAGGAAGGGAATGGAATTTTGTGGATTGAAATGGAAACTTAGGAAACAGAATGAAATAGAATGAATTGGAAAGGAATGTTGTGTAATTGAAAGGAATTTTATGCTATGAAGTGCAATGTTGATTAATAGAACCGAAATTTGAAGAATGTTATGGAATCTTTTGTAAAAGAATGGGAATAAGGTGTTGGAATGGAATCGAAAGGAATGGAAAAGAATGGAATGTTTTGGAATGTAATGGTAAGATATGGAATGGAATGGAATGTTGTGGAATGCATTGGAATGTTTACGAATGGAATAAGATATGTGGAATTGAATGGAATATCATGGAATGGAATGCAATCCTGTGGAATGAAATGGAATGTTGTGGAAAGCAGTAGAAAGGTGTGGAAATGAATGGAGTGTGAAGGATTGGAATGGAATTTTGTGGACTGGCATGGTATCCTAGGCAATAGAACCAAATAGAATGGTTGAAAAGGAATGGTGTTCTGTGTAATCGAATGGAATATTGTGATAAGAATTGGAATGTTAATAGAACTTAATTTTAGTGAATCAATGGAGAGGTATGTAATAGTACAGGAATAATGTGTTAGAATGGAATTGAGTGTTAAGATACGGAATTGAATATTGTGGAATTGAATGGAATGCATTGGAATGAATGGAATGTTGGGGACAGGAATAGAATGTTTGGGAAATGAATGGAATATTAAGGAATGAAATGGAATTTTGTGGTTTGGAATGGAATCTTATTCAATAGAATGAAATGGAGCGGTTGAAATGGGATGCAATGTATTGCAATCGAATGGAATGTTATGGGATGACGTGGAACGCAGAGTAATAGAAATGAATTTTAATTAATGTATGGAATGCTTTGTAACAGAATGGGAATAAGATTTTGGAAATGAATCGAATGTTATAGAACGGAATGGGATGTTGTGGAATTGAGTGGAATGTTCTGGAATAGAATGGAATTTCGTGGAATGCAATGGAAAGTTGTGGGAAGGAGTAGAATGTTGGAGAATGGAAAGGAAATTTAAGGAAAGGAATGGAATTTTGTGGATTGGAATGGAAACTTATGCAACATATTGAAATAGAATGTTTGAAATGGAATGGAATGTGGTGTAATCGAATAGAATGTTATGAATAGAAGTTCAAAGTACGTTAACAGAATCGAATTTTAATGAATGGAATGGAATGTTGTGTAGCACAAAGGGAATAATGTGTTCGAATGCAATTGAATGTTATGGAATGGAGAGCAATGTTGTGGAATTTAAAGGAATGTTATGGAATGGAGTGGATGCCGTGGAATGCAATGGATTGTAGTGTAAAGGAATAGAATGTTGGGAAAGGAATGGACGTAAAAGGAATGGAATAGAATCTTGTGAATTGCAATGGAATCTTATGGAATGGAATGAAATAGAATATATGAAATAGAGAATGTTTTATTATCGAATGCAATGTTATGGTAAGAAGTGCAATGTTGATTAATATACTGAATTTTAATGAAAGGTATGGAATATTTTGTAAAAGAATGGGAATAATGTGTTGAAATGGAATCGAATGAAATGGAAAGGAATGGAATGCTTTGGAATGGAATGGAATGTTGTGGAATTAAATGGAATGTTACAGAATGGAACGGAATGCTGCAGTTTGCTATGGAATGTTGTGGAAAGGAATAGAATGTAGAGAATGCAATGTTAGGTTAAGGAATACAATGGAATTTTGTGGGTAGGAATGGAATCTTATGAAACAGAAGGAAATATAATGATTTGAAAAGGAATGTTGTGTAGTCGAATTAAATGTTATGCTATCAAGTGTAATGTTGAATAATAGGACCAAATTTTAATGAATGTAACGGAATGGTATGGAATGTTTTGAAACGCAATGGGAAGTCATGGAATGGAGTGGAATGTAGTGGAAGGCAATGGAATGTGGCAGAAAAGTGTAGAATGTTGCGGAAAGTAATGAAATGTCAAGGAATGGAATGGAATTTTGTGGTATTAAATGGTATCTTATGCAATGGAATGAAATACAATATTTTCAATGGAATGGAATGTTGAAGAATAGTAAGGAATGTTATGGTATGAAGTGGAATGTTGATAATTAGAACCGAATTTTGAAGAATGGAAGGCAATGTTAAGTAAATATCGGAATAACGTGTTCGAATGGAGTAGAATGTTATGGAATGGAGTGCTATCTTGTGGATTGGAAAGGAATGCTGTGGATTGCAATGGAATGTTGTGGAAAAGAATAGAGTGTTGGGAAAGGAATGGAAGTTAACGGAATGAAATAGAATTTTGTGGATTGGAATGACATAGAATGTTTGAAATGGACTGGAATGTTGTATAATCGAATGGAATGTTATGGTGTGAAGTGGAATGTTGATAAAAAGAACCGAATTTTGAAGAATGTTATGGAATGTTTTGTAAAAGAATGGGAATAATGTGCTGGGATGGAAACGAATGGAACGGAAAGGAGTGGAATGTTTTGGAATGTAATGGTAAGTTATGGAATGGAATGGAATGCTGTGGAATGCAATGGAATGTTTAGGAATCGAATAAGATGTGTGGAATTGAATGGAATATTATGGAATGGAATGCAATCCTGTGGAATGAAATGGAATGTTGTGGAAAGCAATAGAAAGTTGTGGAAATTAATGAAGTGTGAAGGAATTAAATGGAATTTTGTGGATTTGCATAGAATGTCATGCAATTATATGAATTAGAATGTTGTTTAATGGAATGGAATGTTATGGTTTGCGGTGGAAAGTTGAATTGAAGAAAATTTTGAAGAATGTAATGCAATGTTAGGTAATAATCAGAATAACGTGTTCACATGGAGTCAAATGTTATGTAATGGAATGCTATGTTGTGGAATGTAATGGAATGCTTTCGAATGATATGGAATGTTGTGGAAAGGAATACAATGTTGGGAAAGGAATGGAATGGAATGCCGTTGAATGCAATGGTTTTTTGTGGAAAGGAATAGAATGTTGGGAAAAGAAATGGAAGTTTAGGGAATGGAATAGAATTATCTGGGTTGGATTGGAATCTTATATAACAGAATGAAATAGAATGAATTGGAAAGTAATGTTGTGTAATCAAATGGAATGTTATGCTATGAAATGGAATGTTTATTAATCGGACTAAATTTTAATGAATGGAATGGAATGTTAGGTGACAGAATGAGAATAATGTTTTTGAATGGACTCAAATTTACCGGAATGCAATGGAATGTTGTGGAAAGGAATAGAACTTTGGAGAAAGGAATGGAAGGTTAAGGAATGGTATACAATTTTGTGGATTGGAACGGAATCTTATGAAACAGAATGATATAGAATGAACTGGAAAGGAAAGTTGTGTAATCGAATGGAATGTTATGCTGTGAATGGGAATGTTGATTAATAAAACAGGATAAAAATCAGTGGAATTTAATGTTTTGTAACAGACTGGGAATAATGTTTTGGAATGGAATCGAATGTTATGGAATGGAATGGAATGCTGTGGAAATGAATGGAATGTTAAGAAATGGAATGGAAGGAAGTGGAATGCAATGGAGAGCAGTGGAAAGGAATAGAATGTTGTGGAAAAACATGGAAGTTCAATGAAGAGAATGGATTTTTGTGTATTGGAATGGAATGCTATGCAATAGAATGAAATAGAAAGTTTGAAATGGAATGGGATGCTGGGAAATGGAACTGAATATTATGGTATGAAGTGGAATGTTGATTAGTAGAATCTAATATTAAAGAATGAAATGGAATGTCACATAAAAGTTGGGGAATAATGTGTTTCAATGGAAAGGAAAGTTACGAAATGCAATGGAAGGCTGTGGAATTGAATGGAATGTTATGGACAGGAATGGAATACTGTGGAATGCAGTGGAATGTTGTGAAAAGCCAAAGAAAGTTAGGGGAAGGAATTTAGGGTGAAGGAACAGAACGGAATTTTGTGGATTGGAATGGAATGTTAGGTAAAAATGGGAATAATATGTTCACATGGAGTCGAATGTTATGGAATGGAATGGAATGTTGTGGAATGGAATGGACTGCTGTGGAAGGAATGGAACGTTGTAGAAAGGAATAGAATGTTGAGCAAAGGAATGGAATTGAATGCTGTGGAATGCAATGGAATATTGTTGAATGGAATTGAATGTTGGAGAAAGGAATGGAGGTTAAGGAATGGAATGGAATTTTGTGGATTGAAATGGAATCTTTGCAACAGAATGCAATAGAATGAATTGGAAAGGAATGTTGTGTAATCGAATGGAATGTTATGTTATGAAGTGGAACGTTAATTAACAGGAAAAGATTTTAATAATTGTAATGGAATGTTTTGTAACAGAACAGGAGAAATGTGTTGTAATGAAATCGAATGTTATGGTATGTAATGGAAGGCTATGTAGTGCAAAGGAGTGTTGCTGAAAGGAAGAGAATGTTGGGAAAGGAATGGGATGTAAAGGAATGGAATGGAATTTTGGGGATTCGAATTGAATCTTATGCAATAGAATGAAATAGAATGTTTGAAATGGAATGTAATGTTGTGTAATCAAAAGGAATGTTATGGTATGAAGGGGAATGTAAATTAATAGAACAGAATTTTAATGAATGGAATGGAATGTTATGTTACAGAACGGGAATAATGTGTCTGAATGGAATCAACTGTTATGGAATTGAGTAGAATATTGTGCAAATGAATGGAATGTTATGGAATGGAATGGAATGCTGTGGAATGCAATGGAGTGTTGTAGAAAGGTATAGAACGTTGTCGTAAGGAATGGAAGGTTAAGGAATTGTACAGAATTTTGTGGATTGGAATGGAATCTTATGAAACACAATGAAATTGAATGATTTTGGAAAGGAAAGTAGTGCAATCGACTGGAATGTTATGCTATGAAGGGGAATGTTGATTGATAGAACCATATTTTAATGAATGGTGTTGAATGCTTTGTAACAGAATGGGAAAAATGTGTTGGAACGGAATCGATTGTTATGGAATGGAATGGAATGCTGTGGAAATGAATGGAATGTGAAGAAATGGAATGGAATGAAGTGGAGTGCAATGGAGAGTAGTGGAATGGAATAGAAGGTTGGGGAAAGACATGGAAGTTAAAGGAGGAAAATGGTGTTTTGTGGATTGGAAAGGAATCCTATGCAATAGAACGAAATATAATATTTGAAATGGAATGGTGCTCTGTGTAATCGAATGGAGTGTTGTGGTATGAATTGGAATGTTAATTAGTAGAACCAAATTTTACTGAATCAATGGAATGTTATGTAATAGAATGGGAAAAATGTGTTTGGAATGAATTGAATGTTATGGAATGGAATGGAATGTTTTGGAATTGAATGGAATGTAATGGAGTGGAATGGAATTCGGTGGAATGCAACGGAATATTGTGGAAAAGAATACAATGTTGAGGAAAGGAACGGAAGGTAAAAATGAAATGTAATTTTGTGGACTGGAGTGGAATGTTATGCAATAGAATGATTTAGAAGGTTTTAAGTGGAATGCAATGTTGTGGGATGTAATTGAATGTTATGGTATGAAGTGGAATGTTGACTAATGGAACCGAATTTTGGACAATGGAATGGAATGTTAGGTAACAGAACGGGTATAATGTTTTGGAATTCGTATTGAATTTTTATGGTATGAAATGGAACGTTGTTCAATTGAATTGAATGTTATGGAATTGAAGGGAATGAAGTGGAATGCAATGGAATGTTGAGGAAAGGAATAGAATACTAGGAAAGCAAAGGGAGGTAAACGAAAGGAATGGAATTTTTTGGATTGGAATGGAACCTTATGCAAAAGAAGGAAGTAGAGTGAATTGGAAATGAATGTTCTGCAATGGAATGGAATGTAATGCTATGAAGTGGAATGTTGATTAACAGGACCAAATTTTAACGAATGGTACAGAATGTTATGCAACAGAACGGGAAAAAATGTGTTGGAAGGGAATCGAATGTAATGGAATGGAATGGAATGTTTCCAAATGCAACAAATGATTTGGAATGGAATGGATTGCTGTGGAATGCAATGGAATTTTGAGAAAAGTAATAGAATTGAATGGAATTGAATGGAATGTTAAGGTATGGAATGCAATGCTGTGGAATGGATTGGAATGTTGGAGAAAGCTTACAGAATGGAATCTAATATTGTGTATTGGAATGGAATATTATGCTGTATAATGAAATAGAATGTTTGAAATGGAATGGAATGTTTTGAAATGTAATGGTATGTTTCTAGAATGGAATAGAATGTTGGGGAAAGGAATGAAATGTTAAGGAATGGAATGGATCTTTGTGGATTGGAATGGAATCTTATGCAATAGAATGAAACAGAATGTTTGAAATGGAGTGGAATGTTTAATAGAAAGGAATGTAATGGGATGAAGTGGAATGTTGATTAACAGAAAAGAATTTTAATGAATGGAATGGAATGATATGTAACAGAATGAGAATAAGGTTTTGGCATGGATTTGAGTGATATGGAATGGAATGGAATGTTGTGGAATTGAATGGAATTTTATGGACAGGGATGGAATACTGAGGAATGCAATGGGAGGTTAAGGAAAGGGATGGAATTTTTTGGATTGGAATGGAATCTTATGCAAAAGAATGAAATAGAATGAATTGGAAAGGAATGTTGTGTAATGGAGTGGAATGCTATGGTATGAAGTGCAATGTTGATTAATAGAACCGAATTTTCAAGAATGAAATGGAATGTTAGGTAATAATCAGAATAAAGTGTTCGAATGCAGTCAAATGTTATGGAATGGAATGCTATGTTGTGGAATGGAATCTAATGCTGTGGAAAGGAATAGTGTTGAGAAAGGAGTGGAAGTTAAAGGAATTGAATGGAATTTTGAGGATTGGAATGGAATTTTACGGAATGGAATGGAATAGAATGTTTGAAATTAAATGGAATGTTGTGTAATCGAATGGAATGTTATGGTGTGAAGTGCAATGTTGATTAGTGTTCTTAATTTTAATGAATGGTATGGAATGTTTGTAACAGAATGAGAATAATATGTTGGAGTGTAATCGAATGGAATGGAAAGGAATATAATGTTTTGGAATGGAATGGAATGATGTGGAATGCAATGGAATGCTGGGGAAAGGAATGTAATTTTAGGGAAAGCAATGGAAGGTTAAGGAACGGAATGGAATTTTGTCGATTGGAATGGAGTCTTATGAAATAGAATGAAATGGAAAGAATTGGAAAGGAATGTTGTGTAGTCAACTGGTATGTTATACTATGAACAGGAATGTTGATTAATAGAACCGAATTTTAATGAATGGTATTGAAAGTTTTATAACCGAATGGGAATAATGTGCTGGAATGGAATGGAATGCTGTTGCATTCAATGGAATGTTACAAAATGGAATGGAATGCTGTGCAATGCAATGGAATGTTGTAGAAAGTAATAGAATGGTGAGGAAAGGAATGGAAGGTGAAGGAATGGAAAGGAATTTTGTGTATTG
This sequence comes from Smutsia gigantea, assembly GCA_032199065.1. Lineage (NCBI taxonomy): Eukaryota > Metazoa > Chordata > Mammalia > Pholidota > Manidae > Smutsia > Smutsia gigantea. The sequence continues at coordinate 14,614 of JAVSCE010005588.1, read as the reverse complement.
GAATAGAATCTGATGCAATGGAATGAGATACAATGTTTGCAATTGAATGAGATGTTGTGTAAAGGAATGGAATGTTATGGTATGAAGTGGAATGTTGATTAATAGAACCGAATTTCAAATAATGGAATGGAATGTTAGGTAAGAAAATGGGAATAATGTGTTTGAATGGAATCAATGTTATGCAATGGAATTGAATAGTGTGGAATTGAATGGAACATTAAGGAATGGAATGGAATGCTGTGGAATGTAATGGCATGTTGTGGAAAGGAATAGAACGTTGGGGAAAGGGATGGGAGTTTAAGGAATGGAATGGAATTTGTGGATTTGAATGGAATCCTGTGCAATAGAACGAAATAGAATGGTTGAAATGGAAATGTGTTCTGTGTAATCAAGTGAAATATTATGATATAAATGGGAATGTTAAAAGAACCAAAATTTACTGAATTAATAGAAAGTTATGTAATAGTACGGGAATAATGTGTTGGAATGGTATCGAATTTTTAGGAATGGAATATAATATTTTGGAACTGAATGGAATGCTGTGGAATGGAATGGAATGTTGGGGAAAGGAATAGAATGTTCGTGAAAGGAATGTAATGTTAAAAATGAGATGTGATTTTGTGGTTTGGAATGGAATCTTATGTAATAGAATAAAATAGAATGTTTGAAATGGAATGGAATGTCGTGTAATCGAATGGAATGTTATGGGATGACATGTAATGTAGAGTAATAGAACTGAATTTTAAAGAATGGAATGGAATTTTATGTAACAGAATGTGAATAATGTGTTGGAAAGGAATCAAATGTTATGGAATGGAATGAAATGTTGAATTGAATGGAATGCTATGGAATGGAATGGAATTCAGTGGAATGCAATGGAATGTTGTGGGAAGGAATAGAATGTTGGAGAAAGGAATGGAATGTTAAGGAAAGGAATGGAATTACATGGATTGGAATGGAATAGTATGCAACATAATGAAATAGAATGTTTGAAATGGAATGGAATGTTGTATAATCGAGTATAATATTTACGTGAAGTTGAATGTAGATAAATAGAAACGAATTTTAATGAAAGAATTAAATGCTATGTATCTGAAAGGGAATAATGTGCTCTAATGCAGTCTAATGTTCTGGAATTGAGTGCAATGTTGTGGAATTGAATGGAATGTTATGGAATGGAATGGATTCTGTGGAATGCAATGGAATGTAGTGTTAAGAAATGGAATGTTGGGAAAGGAATGTACGTTAAAAGAATGGAATGGAATTTTGTATATTGGAATGGAATCTTATGGAATGGAATGAAATAGAATGTTTGAAATGGACTGGAATGTTGTATAATCGAATGGAATGTTACGGTATGAAGTGCAATGTTCATTAAAAGAAACGAATTTTGAAGAATGTTTTGGAATGTTTTGTAAAAGAATGGAAATAATGTGTTGGAATGGGAAGGAATGGAATGTTTTGGAATGGAATGGAATGCTGTGGAATGCAATGGAATGTTGTTTAAAGTAATAGAATGTTAGGGAAAGCAAAGGAAGTTTACGGAAAGGAATGGAATTTTGTGGATTGGAGTGGAATTTTATGAAACAGAATGAAATAGAATTAATTGAACTTCCGGGAAAATGGCGGTTTGAGCAGGGCCGCAGAAATCTCCTCCTAAAGCTATATAAATCTATGAAAACAGAGCAAATACAACTATTCCTAACAGAGAAATCAGAGCACACAGGAAAGTGCACAGCGTGCAGCCACACCTGGGAGGACTCAGCACCCCTGTGAGGCAGGTAAGATACAGAGCTGGGAGCCAGTGAAATCCGAAAACTCACCCAGCCCAGCGTGCCACTGGGAGGAGAGGATTCGGATTTGGGAGGGAGTGGAAGAGCTGGTCCGTGAAATATCCAGCCCTGGCGGTCTGTGCCAGGAGTGCCGGGAGAGCTAACACACAAAGCACGGTGCATCAGACATTGGAGAGGCAGAAGATGAAGGTTTTGAGCCGGGAAGGCGCCGGGACAATGCAGCCAGCTCCCAGGGACAAGAGAAAAGCGCACACCATTTGTAGCCATCACAGAGAGGCGGAGGGCCCAGCAAAGGAACACCATCACCCCGGCGGGCTCAGCCCTGCAGACTGGAAGTCCTGGGCAACTTCAGTGCCCTTAGCTAGTGGCAGAGAGAATTGAGCACTCATATTGGAACGTTATAAAGAAAATAATAGCATCGCATTCATTCCTGCATAGCCCAGACCTACAAAAGAATTTTAAAAAAGCGGCATGGCCATGGCCGAAAATTAGTGTAGCAACAGTGATACCTACAGCAGGCTTAGAAAATCCACTCCAGGTGGGCTTTTTTTTGTCGTTTGTATTCCTTTTCTTTAATTTCTTTCTTTCTTATTTCTCTCTTTTCTTTCTCTTCTTTCTTTTTTTGGGCTTGCTTGTTTTTCTGGTGGTGCTTTGTTTTTTCTTTTCTTTTCATACATTAAAGAGCACAGCTGACAAACGTGGCACCTATCAGCAACCACTCCTGTAAACATGACAAGACAGAAGAATAAGAAACAGACAAAAATCTCCAAGATCCAGAGCCCCTCTGACAAGGGATCTGAAAGTATGGAAATGCTCCATCTTCCGGAAAAAGAATTCAGAATATAAGTCATAACCATGCTGATGGATCTACAGAGAAATATGCAAGAGATAAGGGAGGAAGTAATGAAATCAGGAATGACAATGCAGAATTGAGACAAGCCATCGATGGGCTCAGCAGCAGACTGGACGACATGCAAGAGTCGGTTAATGCAATAGCAATCAGAGAACAGGAATACAGAGCAGCTGTGGCAGGAGAGATAAAAGGATCTCTAGGAATGAAAGAATATTAAGAGAACGGTGTGACCAATCCAAAAGGGACAATATTCGCATTATAGGAGTACAAGAGGAAGAAGAGAGAGAAAAAGGGATAGAAAGTGTCTTTGAAGAAATAATTTCTGAAAACTTCCCCATGCTGGGGACGGAAATCGTCTCACAGTCAATGGAAGCCCAGAGATCTCTTAACACAAGGGAGCACAGGAAGACAAAACCAAGACACATAATAATTAAAATGGCAAAGATCAAATATAAGGACAGAGTATTAAAGGCAGCTGGAGAAAGAAAAAAGAACACCTTAAAAGGATAACCCATCAGACTAACGTCAGACTTCTCAACAGAAACCTTACAGGAAAGAAGAGAATGGCATGATATATTTAACCAATGAAACAGAAGGGCCTCGAACCAAGAATACTGTATCCAGCACGATTATCATTTAAATATGACGCCTGGATTAAACAATTTCCAGACAAGCAAAAGCTGAGAGAATTTGCCTCCCATAAACCACCTCTACAGGATATCTTAAAGGAACTTCTCTAGAGGGAAGCACTCCTAAAGCTAAAAAGCTGTAAACAGAGAAAATAAAATCATAGTAAAGAAGGCAGACCGTCCAAAACTAACTAAAGGCAAAGAATAAAACACCCAGTATATAAAGAATGGAGGACAAAGAATAAGAAGGGAGAGAAATAAAGAAACACCAGATTGTGTTTACAACAACTTAACAAGAAAGTTAAGTTAGATTGTTAGATAGTAAAGAAGCAAGCAACCATTGAACCTTTGGTAACCACGAATCTAAAGCCAGCAATGGCAATAAGTACATATATTTCGATAATCACCCTAAACGTAAATGGACTGCAAGCACCAAACAAAAGATACAGAGTAAGAGAATGGATAAAAAAGCAAGACCCCTCTCTATGCTGCCTAAAAGAAACTCACCTCAAACCCAAAGATATCGCCAGATTAAAAGTGAAGGGATGGAAAAAGATATTTCATGCAAATAACAAGGAGAAAAAAGCAGGTGTTGCAGTACTTGTATCAGACAAAAAGACTTCAAAATGAAGAAAGAAGAAAGAGATAAAGAAGAACATAGCATAATGATAAAGGGGTCAATCCAACAAGAGGATATAACCATTTTAAATATATATGCACCCAACACAGCGGCAGGGGCATTTGTGAAACAAATACTAACAGAATTAAAGGAGGAAATAGACAGCAATGCATTCATCTTAGGTGACTTCAACAAACCACTCACTCCAAGGGACAGAACAAGCAGACAGAAAATAAGTAAAGACACAGAGGCACTGAACAACACACTAGAAAAGATGGACCTAACAGACATCTACAGAAGTCTACACCTAAAAGAAACTGGATACACATTCTGCTCAAGTGCACATGGAACATTTTCCAAATAGACCACATACTAGGCCACAAAAAGAAACTCAGTAAAATCGAAAAAATTGAATTTCTATCAACCAACCCCGATCATAAAGGTATTAATCTAGAATTAAATTTTAGAAAGAAAACAAAAAGGCTCACAAATACATGGAGATTTAACAGCATTCTCCTAATTAATCAAAGGGTCAATGGCTGAATCAAAACAGAAATGAAAGAATATATGGAGACAAATGAGAACAACACAAAGTCACAGCTTCTATAGGACGCAGCAAAGGCAGTTCAAAGAGGAAAGTATATTGCAATCCAGGCCTATCTAAAGAAAGAAGAACATTCCCAAATGAAATGTCTAAAGACACAATTACTGAAATTGGAAAAAGAGCAAATGAGACCCACAGTCACCAGAAGGAGGGACATAATAAAATCAGAGAAGAAATAAATAAAATTGAGAAAAATGAAACAATAGAAAAAATCAATGAAACCAAAAGCTGGTCCTTTGAAAAAATAAACAAAATAGATAAACCCCCTAGGCAGACTCATTAAGAGAAAAAGAGAACCTACACACATAAACAGAATAAGAAATGAGAAAGGAAAAATCACGATGGATCCCACAGAAATACAAAGAATTATAAGAGAATATTATGAGAATCTATATGATAACAAGCTGGAAAACCTAGAAGAAATGGACAACTTTTTAGAAAAATACAACCTTCCAAGACTGACCAAACAAGAAACAGAAAAACTAAACAGACCAACACCAGCAACGAAATTGAAGAGGTATTCAAAAAACTCTGCAAGAACAAAACCCCTGGACCAGATGAATTTACCTCTGAGTTCTACCAGACATATAGGGAAGAAATAACACCCATTCTCCTTAAAGTTTTCCAAAAATTATAAGAGGAGGGAATACTTTGCAACTCATTCTATGAAGCCAGCATCACTCGAATACCAAAACCAGGCAAAGACCACACCAAAAAAGAAAATTATAGACCAATATCCCTGATGAACATGGATGCAAAAATACTCAACAAAATATTAGCAAACCGAATTCAGAATACATCAAGAGGATCATACACCATGATCAAGTAGGATTCATCCCCGGGATGCAAGGATGGTACAACATTCGAAAATCCATCAACATCATCCACCACATCAAGAAAAAGAACAAAAACCACATGATCATCTCCATAGATGCTGAAAAAGGATTTGATAAAATTCAGCATCCATTCATGATTAAAACTCTCAACAAAATCGGTATAGACGGCAAGTACCTCACCATCATTAAGGCCATATATGACAAACACTGAGCTAACATCATACTGAATGGCGAAAAGCTGAAAGCTTTTCATCTATGAATGGGAACAAGACAGTGATGCCCACTCTCTACACTGTTATTCAACATAGTACTGGAGGTACTAGCCACGGCAATCAGACAAAACAAAGACATACAAGGCATCCAGATTGGTAAAGAAGAAGTGAAATTTTCACTATTTGAAGATAACATGATATTGTCCATAAAAAACCTAAAGACTCCACTCCAAAACGACTAGAATTAATATCTGAATTCAGCAAATTTGCAGGATACAAAATTAACACACAGAAATCTGTTGCTTTCCTATACACTAACGAAAAACTAACAGAAAGAGAAATCAGCAAAACAATTCCATTCACAATTGCATCAAAAATAATAAAATACCTAGGAATAAACCTAATGGAGGAAGTGAAAGACCTGTACCCTGAAAACTACAAGACATTCCTAAGAGAAATTAAAGAGGACACTAACAAATGGAAATGCACCCCATGCTCTTTGGCTAGGAAGAATAAATATTGTCAAAATGGCTATACTACCCAAAGTAATCTACAGATTCAACGCAATCCCTTTCAAACTACCAACAACTTTCTTCAATGAACTCGAACAAATAATTCTAAAATTCAGATGGCACCACAAAAGACCCCAAATAACCAAAGAAATCCTGAGAAGGAGGAATAAAACATGGGGAATTATGCTCCCTCACTTCAAGTTCTACTACAAAGCCACAGTAATCAAGACAATTTGGTATTGACACAAAACCAGACACACAGATCAGTGGAATAGAATAGAAAATCCAAACAACAACCCACACAAATAAAATCAATTAATATTTTATAAGGGAGCCTTGGATTTACACTGGGAAGATGACGGCCTCTTCAGCAGCTTGTTTTGGAAAAACTGGACAGCTACATGTAAGAGAATGAAATTGGACTACTGTTTAACCCCATACACAAAGGTAAACTAAGGTGGATCAAAAACCTGAATGTAAGTCATGAAACTATAAAACTCTTATAAAAAAATATAGGCAAAAACCTCTTGAACATAAACATTTGCACCTTCTTCATGAACGTATCTCCCCGAACAAGGGAAACAAAAGCAAAAATGAACAAGTGGGACTATATCAAGCTGAAAACTTCTTTACAGCAAAGGACACCATCAGTAGAACAAAAAGACATCCTACAGTATGGGAGAATATATTCATAAATGACGTATCCGATAAGGGGCTGACATCCAAAATATATTAACTACTCACACACCTGAACAAACAAAAAGCAAATAATCCATTTAAGAAATGGGCAGAGGACATGAATAGACACTTCTCCAAAGAAGAAATTCAGATGGCCAACAGACACATGAAAAGATTCTCCACATCACTAATCATCAGAGAAATGCAATTTAAAACCACAATGAGATATCACCTCACACCAGTGAGGATGGCTAACATCCAAAACACAAACAACAGCAAATGCTGGCATGGATGTGGAGAAAGGGGAACTTTCCTACACTGCTGGTGGGACTGCCATTTAGTCCAACCATTGTGGAAAGCAGTATGGAGGTTCCTCAGAAAACTCAAAATAGAAATACCATTTCACCCAGGAATTCCACTCCTAGGAATTTACCCTACGAATGCAGCAGTCCAGTTTGAGAAAGACAGATGCACCCCAATATTTATCGCAGCACTAATTACAATAGCCAAGAAATGGAAGCAACGTAAGTTTCCATCAGTAGATGAATGGATAAAGAAGATGTGATACATATACACAATGGAATGTTATTCAGCCATAAGAAGAAAACAAATCCTACCATTTGCCACAACATGGATGGAGCTAGAGGGTATTATGCTCAGTGAAATAAGTCAAGCTGAAAAAGACAAGTACAAAATCATTTCACTCATATGTGGGGTATATGAACTAAGGAAAAAAAAACTGAAGGAACAAAACAGCAGGAGACTCACAGAACCCGAGAAAGGACAAATAGTTACCAAAGGGATAGGGCTATGGAGGATGGGGTGGAAGGGAGGGATTAAGGTGAAGAAGGGACATTACGATTAGCAGATGTAATTTTCGGGGGGCACGGGGAGGGCTGTACAAACCAGAGATGACAAGTAGTGAATCTATGGCTTCTCACTACACTGATGGACAGTGACTGCAATGGGGTTGGGGGGGGGGAACCTGATGAAGGGGGTTGTGTAATCACCACAATATTACTCATTTAATTGTAGAATAATGATATCAAAATAAATTTAAAAAAAGGCAGCTCTTGCCACTACAACAGCTTTTTCCCCTGCAAAAGGCGTTGAAATAAGCTTCAGAGAGAGGGGAAAATACTATCTGTTTTACAGCCTGCCCGGTCTTTGAGTAAGTGGATGAAAAAGGGCTGAGGCACAGAATTCATCAGCCTTTATCATTAAAACAAGTTAAAGAGCAGAAAATGGCCTGCTCATCCAATGGAGCCACTGCTCCATTTAAACAAACGATGCTTGAGGCATTTACAGCTGATGATCTCCCGCCCTCTGATTGGAAAGCTATTACACGAGCCTGTTTAAGTGGAGGAGATTAACTAATGTGGAGATCAGAATATGCAGAGCAGTGACAAAAGACAGCTGATATTAATAGAGCTCAAAATCATCCAGTAAATTTTGAAATGCTTATGGGGGAAGGACCCTACAGTGATCTAAGCTGGCAGTTAGATTTCGTTTATGCTGCCAATGCACAAATAAATGCCACTGCGAAGAAAGCTTGGATGAAACTGCCCTCAGGGGTCACAATCAGAAGATTTATCTAAAATTAGGCAAGCGCCAGATGAGCCCTTTCAGGATTTTGTATCTCATTTAATGCAAACATCTAGCAGATTGATAGCAGATACAGATGCAGGCCTTCTACTTGTAAAACAATTAGCCTATGAGAATGCAAATTCTGAATGCCAGGCAGCTCTGCGCCCTTTCAGAAAAAAGGGCACAATGTCAGATTATATTAGTCTCTGTTCACACATCGGCCCAGGTTACACACAAGGATTAGCCATGGCCACCGCCCTTCAAAGGAAAACAGTCAAAGAAGTGCTTTTCCAGCAGCAAGCTTTCAAAACAAGGAATTCTTCAGGGCCCCTTGGCAGCTGTTTTGAATGTGACAAATGGGTCACCAGATAAGGCAGTGCCAAAACAAAAATAGGATCGTGAGTCTAGGAGACATGGGAAGACAACCGGGTCTCTGTCCTCGCTGCAAACGAGGCAATCATTGGGTAAGAGAATGTAAGTCAAGAAGAGATGTAAATGGAAATAAACTAGATCAGGAACAGGGAAATGGGAGGAGGAGCTAGCCCCAGGCCAAAGAACACAGTTATGGGGATCTCCAAGCCTTTGTGCCGAAGCAAGGATTTGTTTGTGACCTCTATCGAGCCACCTCAGGCAGTGCAGGACCGGACCTCAGTCCCTCCTCCTACACAGCACTAACCCCAGAGATGGGCATGCAAGCCCTTCCCAGAGGAGTGTATGAACCACTCCCTCCTGGACGTGTAGGTTTATTATTAGGCAGAAGCAGTGCCACCATGGAAGGCCTTTCAGTAGCAGCAGGTGTGATAGACCCAGATTATAAGGGAGAAATAAAAATTATGTCTCATTTACCAGCAGCCATAACAGTCATTCAACACCCTCAGAGAATTGCACAATTAATTCTTCTTCCAAAAGTAGAATTTCCAAACAAATACATAAAGTATAAAAGAGGTCAGGTGGGTTTTGGCTGGTCTGATGTGTATTGGGTTTAACCCATTGGCAATAAACGCCCAGAGTTAACATTAACCATAAGAGGAAAAAAAATAAAGGGCTCCTAGATACTGGAGCTGGTGTATCTGTTTTTGCCAGTGATCAATGGCCCTATGAGTGGCCTAAACAACCTACAGTGACACACCTTCAAGGCATAGGCCAATGTCAAAATTCAGAGCAGAGTAGTGTTATCTTGTTATGGAAGGATAATGAAAATCATAGTGGCAATTTTCAACTGTATATAGTTGCCAGCCTTCGACCAAATCTATGGGGAAGACATGTTATGAAAGAAATGGTAGTATACCTGTATAGCCCCAATGATAAAGTCACTACCCAATTATTAGACCAAGGTCTACCTCCCACAAGTGGACTCCAGGTTAAGGGAAAGGGCAACAATCAACCTCTCATAACTCCCTCTAGAAGAGACAGGCAAGGACTAGTATATATTTAATAGAGGCCTCTGAGCACCCTGCTCCCCATGCAGATCCAATAACATGGCTCAGCGAAACCCCTGTATGGGTGGATCAGTGGCCTCTTTCAGCTGAAATAATACAAGCGGCAGAGCTGCTAGTGCAGGAGCAACTCAACTGCGGTCATATAGAAACTTCCACTTCGCCATGTAACTCACCTATATTTGTTATCAAAAAGAAATCACGGAAGTGTAGGTTGCTACATGACCTAAGGAAGGTTAATGAAACGATGGAATTAATGGGAGCATTACAACCTGGGCTCCGTTCCCCATCTGCTATTCCGCAGGGCACCTTTAAAGTGATATTTGATCTAAAAGATTGCTTTCATACCATCCGCCTGGCAGAAAAAGATAGTAAAACATTTGCTTTTAGTATGCCATCTGTTAATTTTAAAGACCCACGAAACGTTATCAATGGAAAGTTCTTCCTCAAGGTATGGGAAATAGCCCGACCCTTTGCCAAAAGTCTGTAGCCAAGGCTATAGAATTAACCAGAAAGATATATAAACTAGTGTATATTACACATTAAATGGATCATATTCTCATTGCTCATCAGAATGAGCGGATAGTCCTCTCAGCCTTCAGTTCTATACAGAAAGGTTGAGCTAATGTATTGCTTGTTCTTGCTCTAGAGAAGATTCAAACTCAGCCGCCCTTTCAGGACTTAGGAAAAACTTTGTATCCAAAGGTCATTCTACCTCAGAAAATACAATTAAGAAATGATAATGTGAAAACTTTGAATGATTTTCAAAAATTTCTAGGAGACATAAACTGGGTCCGACCTCTTTTAAAATTATCTACAGGAGAATTAAAGCCTTTGTTTGAAATCTAAAAATGATCAGGACCCCACTTCTGCCAGAACACTCACTCCTAAAGATAGAGCTGCCTTGGAAAAGGAAGAACAGGCCATAGAGATTCAGCAACATTCATATATTGATTATTCAAAAGATTTAGAAGTATATGTGTTGACTTCCTCATATATACCAACTGCTATAATACAGCAGGAAGGACCTCTTTTGTGGATACACCTCCGTGTCTCACCTGCGAAAGTACTTACCCCTGACCATGAAGCAGTCTGCCTTAGTTCAGCTTGCCAGAGAAAGTTCACGTAGATACTTTGGCAGATCCAAATTACATCAGGGTCCCATTTAAGAAGGATCAGATTACTTGGTTGTTTGCCTTTTCTGATGCTTGGGAGCTGGCGTTTGCCAGCTTTGCGGGACTGATAGGTACGCATATGCCCAATATTAAGTTGCTTCAATTCGCAGACATACAAGAATTTATTTTTCCAAAAATAGTGCATAAAGCACCTATTGTAGGAGCTGAGAATGCGTTTACTGATCACTCCTCAAATGGAAAAGGTCTTTGTATTTACAAACCAAACTTACACATTTTTCAGTTCTTTTGCAGCTTTGTTTTCTGCTACCCCCACTGAGCCTTTCAACTTATGGACAAGACAGTCAATATGTTGCAAAAGCTATTCCCCCCAGAATCTGCTGCAGCTATAGAATCTCTCAATATAGAAATAAGAAATTTATTCACACAAATACAAACACATATACACAGTCATAAAGTCCCCTCTCTGTGGGACACATCAGAGCACACACAGGCCTACCAAGTGCCTTATCCTCAAGAAATGCGAAGGTGACACTGGTACCCGGAATGTTTTCCTCTCCCAATTACAGCAAGCTCAGGAATCCCATGCTTTACATCATCAAAATAGTCAAAGTTTAAGACAACAATTCCAAATTTCCTAAGAGTCTGCCAGACAGATAGTAAAGCAATGCCCCAGATGTCCCACTTATCACGCTGTTCAACACCAGGGCGTTAGCTCCCTGGGTATTGTGCCTAATCAGCTGTGGCAGATGGATGTTACAAAAATACCTGAGTTTGGAAAACTTAAGTATGTCCATATTTATTGATACAATTCTGGCTTTCTTATGGCAACAGCACAAACTGGAGAAGCCACTAAATACGTTATAGCCCATTGCTTAAAATGCTTTGGCATTACAGGAGTCCCAAAAGTGATTAAAAGAGACAATGGGACCGTCTATGCCAGCCGCGCATTTCAACATTTCTGCATGCAATTTCAAATCTTTCACAAAACAGGTATTCCCTATGATCCCCAAGGACAAGGTATTGTGGAAAGGACACAGAGTACCCTGAAGCATCAGCTTCAAAAAATAGAAAAGGGGGAGTTATACCCAGGAGATCCCACAAACTATTTAAACCATGCACTTTTTATTTAAAATTTTCTCTCAGTAGATGCACAGAGCAGGTCTGTAGTGGATAGATTTTGGCATCCAAAAACAAAAGATTCATATGCTATGGTGAGGTGGAAGGATCCTCTCAAGGGTCAATGGAATGGCCCAGATCCAGTACTAATCTGGGGACGACGGCATGTTTGTGTTTTTCCACAGGATGCAGACGGAGCCAGGTGGCTCCCAGAAAGATTGGTCCGCCATGCTGAAGCTCATATTCCTCTGCATTCTGCTGACCACCTCAGGAGCCAACCACACACACTGGGCATTTGTGCCAGACCATCCAATCCTCCACCCAGCGTTTTGGGATGGCCCAGGAATCATTGTCCAGGTCAATGATACCAGGATTCTGGGCCATCCTTCCACCTCCAGGAATTCTCCTGCTGTGAGCCCTTATCAGAATTATTCAGCCTAAGGAAAAGGAATGCCAGGGTGCTTCCATGCTGGTCCTTCTGACAATTGTATCAAAGTTATGGACAACAAAAGTAACAGAGTGCTCATGCCTGCGCTGAATATGTCCTATCCTGGGATGACTAACGATTCCAAGAGTAAATCTAATGTAGACTATGACCATCGACATCCTTTGTCCCCTCAGCAAGTGCCTTATTGTGGCACAGAAAATACGAGGTTTAATGGAACAATCTTATGGACCGGTTGTGTAGAAAGAACCCCAAAGCGGTGTAATGTGTCAATAGGGCACCATTGGGACTGGTCTACTTGTGACAATTGTTCAGATCATCAGCTGATGGCTGGAATGTGGTGGTCTAGTAATGGACATCCTCAAACTTATGTTTGGAAGATGGCAGCTGCGTCAGGATGAAGGGTAAACATGAATGATCAAAATGAGGAGTGGGGTTTTAATGATAATGCAAAAGATTTTACAGTGCTTTCTTGTGTGTATCCCTCTTATGGTCTATTAATCGGTGATGTCTATGTAAATGTGGGGAATAATTCATAATTCAATGCAGGCAGTAATAATTGTAACATTACTTCTTTTGTAACTTCTATCAGAAATTCATACTGCAGATTTTGTTGATAATTTGGCTCATAATGTCTCTTGTCTAGGCCACCCTAGAATCAAGTGATTTCAAGGGGGAACATAAGCTCCAGGCTTTACAGCATACATGCTTTACTTGGGTGATCAAGTTAATGTGTTGAATACTAGAGAGCTACATCAAGAGATAGTAGCTATCCAATAGGCAATATTAAACTTGTCACCAGTAAAATTAGCATAAGAGTTTTTAGAAGGTTTAAGAATAAAATAGCTCCTGAACTCCTTCATTGTATGTGCTGTAATGCTCTTTCTTCTACTTATATTGGTACCTGCTGCAGTACGTTTGGTAGAAAAAGTGCTGAAGCAAATATATGGAAGCCTCCTCAATCAAAAACTTATCACTCATTAACGCCCCCAGCCAATTTTGTCTTAGGAGGCTGGATAGCCAATGACGGGTTAGGCAAGAAGGGGAGGGACCAACCTATGACAGAGAATGGGTCATGCAAACCTCAGCCAAATGACCGGTAAGTATATCCCCGTTTTTGACCAACATAAGACAGGCACAGTCATCCCATACATTCAAGCATTTAAAAAAACAAAGGAGGCGATTTCGAGAGCGGTTGGGACAGAAGGAGCAAGAGTACAGGACAGGACTATTTGTGTTTTTGTGCGTAGTCTCCATCTAAGGCGTGAACCAGACCTGACTCTGAAATAAACGTTGAAAATTTCCTAAACTCCAGGAACAAGTATCTCAGGAATTCAGGGACATCTTATCTCAATGCCACCCACCTGGGCCAGCCCATTGTATTGTTCTGTAGGCAATTCAGATGTATATAAGCCATCCCAGATTAAAGATTTTTTTCATTCTGCATTCTGTACCAGACAGTTTGCCCTCCGGTTGTCTTGTATATAGAGCCCAACGCCCCCACTCAGGAACTGTTTGACAACCGCTGGCAGGCCCTGGCATGTTTCAATGGAATCAAATGTTATGAAGTGGAACGGAATGTTGTGGAAATGCATGGAATGTTACGGAATGGAATGGAATGACGTGGAATGCAATGGAATGTTGTCCAAAGGAATAGAATGTTGGGGAAAGGATGAAATTTTAAGTAATGGAATGGTATTTTGTGGACTGGAATGGAATCTTCGGCAATAGAATCAAATAGAATGATTGAAATGGAATGGGATTTTGTGTAATGGAATGGAATGTTATGGTGTGAAGTTAAATGTTGATTAATAGAAGTGAATTTCAATGAATGGAATGGAATGTTAGGTAACAGAACGAAAATAATGTGTTGGCGTGGAATTGAATGGAATGGAATTAAATGGAATGTTGCGGAATTGAATGGAATGTTATGGGCAGGAATAGAATACTATGGAATGCAATGGAATGTAGTGGAAAGCAATGGAAATTTTTAAGGAAAGGAGCGTGAAGGAATGGAAAGTAATTTTGTGGACTGGAATGGAATCTTATGCAATGGAATGAGATACAATATTTGAAATTGAATGGGATGTTGCGTAATCGAATGGAATGTTATGGTATGAAGTGGAATGTTGATGAATAGAACCGATTTTCAACGAAT